>JAVQJF010046346.1:0-45966 GCA_036023855.1 Gadopsis marmoratus
TAACATTTCCACTAGTCAGAATTGATTTGATAATATCAAGAATGAACATTTTGACTAGTAAGAAATTAATTGTAGATATCTTTGATTGGAATTGCAACTAGTCAAAATGACATTATGGATATGTTGGCTTGGAAATGTAACTAGTGAAAAAGCAATTGTTGATATCTACAGTTGATATCAGCATATCGCCCAATGTTAGCTGGGATTGGCTCCAGCCCCCCCCTGCGACCCTTCGGGATAAGCAGTCTGGTTAATGAATGAATGAATGAATGATATCAGCTCTACTGATTAAATGTTAAAACGGCTTGCCATACACTAATTTAATTTTGACCAGTCAGAATTGAATTGTAGATATCTACAATTCCATTTATGATATCTGTAATGTAAGCACAGTTTTAGATATCTACAATGAACATCGCAACTAGTAAGAATTAAATTGTTCATATCAACAATTGACATTTCCACTAGTGAGAATTGAATTGATGATATCAAGAATGAACATTTCCACTAGTGAGAATTGAGTTGCAGATATCATTAATTGGAATTACAACTAGTCAAAATGTCATTGTGGATATGTCGACTTGGAATTGTAACATGTCGAAACTGAATTAGAGATATCTTTAATTGCGTTTGAATGGAAGTCAATGGTAAAAGTTGACTAGTCGTAATGAAGTTACAGATATCTACAATTAACATTTCCACTAGTGAGAATTGAATTGATGGTATCAAGAATGAACATTTTGACTAGTAAGAAATGAACTGTAGATATCTTTAATTGGAATTGCAACTAGTCAAAATGACATTATGGATATGGTGGCTTGGAATTGTAACTAGTGAAAAAGCAATTGTTGATATCTACAATTGATATCAGCCATACTGATTAAATGTTAAAACGGCTTGCCATAAGGCTCTCATCCGCAGACTCTCCGTACTGTTTGACCTGATTCTTGTGTAGGTGGTAAAAGAGGTTAGTGGTGTTTGAGTCTGTCCATAATTTGCAAAGTAACATTATGGTTTTCAAACCACATCCAGGTGACAGGTTTGGCACCTATTTCAGGCACGAGCTCCTAGTTTAGTATAATTTAGTATCATAGTAGTTTGTTGTATTAGACATTAATAAAGTTATTTTGGCTTCTGCACCTTGTGATAAGAGAAAGACCTGTTGAAAATCCTGCCTCTACTTTGCTGAGTATTATTATTGCTCTGTCCAGCTACACTTTCCCACTCCAGTTTTCTCAGCATCTTAATAAATTTGAAAAACACTAAATGTAAAAGTAGAGGACACCGAGGTCAGTGGATATTCAACAAAAATAAATTGCATCACTAGCATAAAATAGCTCTGCACAGAGTGGATTTCTCCTTTCATGTGGAAAGCTTTCTGGTACTCCTGGTTTCCTCTTAAGATGCACTGTTCTCTACTCTTCCTGTGTGTATTGGCAGTGACTGAGAGTAGAACTGACTTTCGTGTTCCTTTTAATGAGTCGGGCTCCAAGCTAACTAAAACCCAACTACACAGATCGAAGTATGTGGCTCCTGTAGGACTGTTACTCCCAGGGGATCATGACAGCTTGAAGAACACCCCTGTTTGTTACATTGGGGATCAGTTTGTCCACTTTGTTGCCATTACAAAACCAAGCTCTGGATCGCAGCATTAATTAGCAGCTAATTAATTAAAGACACTTCCACCCTCGGCAAACTCCACATCGTTATGCATCATTAATGTATTTAATGTGTTCCAGGAGTTAGAGTCGTATAGCTGGAGGTTCAAACCCTCGTTTTTGTTCTGCAACTCAGATACCAAATGGTCAAAAATAACCAAATATGGTATATTGGGTTGATATCTTTATCACTGCCCAACACATTTTGGCATTTTACTGAAGGTCTAGAATCTATTTCATATCATAGAGTAAATGGCTAAATTAATCCCCTCTATATTTTCACACAGTATGTTTTTGCCTTCATATTATACAAAATGAACCAACCCAAAATTAACAGTCATGGTTTATTTTCACTATTAATGCAAATGTTGGGCTTGAACTGCTTGCCATTTTGTCTTTTGCTGGCATCCACTTTTCTACTTGGACTACCTCTACTTAATACATTACCCAAATTGAGAGAGCGATGGCAGCAACACAATTCTTTCTCACTAAAGGATAACTTTGGTGATATTCTAGATATTTCTCATTGTCAATAAATCTCACAAAATGAGCGAACCGACAAGACATTTAAAAAAACCCAAAACAGATATTTGTGACCCATTTTCAAAGATTTGTGTCTTCAGCAGGAACCAAAAGGCTTAGGGGCTGACAGGGTGGGGGAGTCAGAAAGTATTAAGAGGCTGACTAGCACATTGTTGATTTATGACTTTTCCTGGGACTTATTGACAATAAGAACAGTATACGATAACACCAGCCTTATCCTTTAAAAACAATGATAGTTTTAATTTAATTCTTTTTAATTTTGAAGCCGCTGTTGGTTTAAAGATGTCGGCCTCCCCCTCTCGTATGATGGAGTTCTTTCTGTATGACTGTTGAACTTTTGGTACAACAACAACATGGTAAGTAAGTTGTTTTCCTTCTCAATCAGACACTAACATCTGATTTCTGCTCTTGACACATCACACGGATGCGGATGACCGTCTGTCTCTGTACTGAAGCCTGTAGAAAACAAAACAACATGGCTCCTATTGGACAGTTTCCCCTTCTTTTGCATAACTGCTGACATTTTGTTGGAGCTGGAGCTAATCCAGCAGTTCTGTGAGCCCCTTATCTGGTGTTTGGCTTGGCCATCCTCAGTGAGAGTTGGGAGCACATTTATTGTGGTCACTGACCCAATGGCTCCCTAAAGACAACCCACTGAATATTCAATCTTTGTTTCCAGGAATCAACAAACACTCAAGTCAATAACAATGGCCAGGTTTTTTTTTTATTATTGGAATCAGAGAAATATTTATTTCTCATACTTGCAGGGCAAATATTGGACTTTATCATGATAATAACTTGAAAGCACTTGCAGGTAAATAGGCCAGACAATAAGTCCGTTTATTGTTGAACATGTTGTATTTTGGTTACTTGGGACACTATTGTTCCTTTGATCATATGAACTAATTATTTACACTGGTTCAATGAGAATTAATTCGATTTCCTCTAAGAAGTCTCCTCTAGCCATGGCTAATGCTCTTATTCATCAAGAAGGGATTAAGTGTGTTCAACCCTCTGTAATTATCAACTGGAGTGAGGGAGCTTAGGAGGATTCACTTTAAAGGCTATTTTAAAAAACCCTGATCCTGCTGTTACAAGACAAAGTAATACGATACGGACGAAATAAACATTTGCCTCTTTGATCACCCTAACACCGAGAACTGACCTCATAGAAGGTCTTTCTTTTTAATTAGTCTGAGAGGAAAAATGACAACAATGCATTATTAAATACCATATGGAAGAAGCTTTTGATGTGCAATGTTGTTGTTAGATTAACATTTACAGGTGATAATTGTAACAGCTGTGAAAAACATGACATTTCACAGTATTAAAAAAAACAGAAGAAGAACATTCAAGTTGAAACAAAGTATGAAAGAACAAATAAATGACTGCACACTCACTATTTTGCAGTGCATGGAAAAAAGGGAACTTTTCGCTATATTTAGAAGGCCGAGCTTTCACAGATGCATCGTGTTGTTCTGAATAAGCTGCACAGTGATTCATAATGCTGCTGTAAGGATTGTAGTTGCAGTTAGTACAGTTAGTACAGACCTCGGCAAAATGTGTTCCACTGAACACATGTGCATGCCATGTGTTCAGTGGAACACATGGCATGCACAAACCTCTTTGTTTAAGTGAAGCTAAGACCTGAACGTTATGGCCTGTTTGTTTGTGTTTTACTGTGTAAGAGCTATTAAATCTGAAGGTGGATTAATAGCCAGGTCTTTAAAACAAAATGCGTAGCCTGTTTGTGTTCTGTCTTCTTGTGTTCATGTGAATGAAATTTAAGGTGCACAGTATGTGTATGAAGAAGATTAAGAGTCTAACACCGCACTCTCTGTAGAGCTGTACTGAGGCGCACAAGTGCTTTGAGCCAAATGCAGCGTTCTAACATGCTCACAATGACAATGCTAATGTTTAGCAGGTATAATATTTACCATGTTCACCATCTTTGTTTAGCATTTTAGCATGCTCACATTTGATAATAAATACAAAGTTCAGCTGTCATTAGCTTTGCAGGTAATTGGTCATAAACCAAAGAATTGGAGAGATTGGAAATTTGACATCCTACAAACATATATACGGTAAACATTTGTATTTCCACTGGGCTAAACATCATAGCTCATAAATACAATAGCCATCATAATTAAATAATAGTGACCGCTTTGACTGTGACTAATTACTTATGTTATTTTGAATGTGTGTGCTAAATCAGCGGTATTAAATTAATCTACAATTTCAGGTCTATTTGAGGGTGGTGAGCCAATATGACAACACATGGAATTTGTAGTTCCTGGAATAAAAAATGTAAAATCACTGTCATGCCCAGCTTTGTTTCCAGCTCATTCATTAGAAGTTTTTTAACCCTCTGACATTTGGCTGAATGCACTTACTTTCTGTCTTAACCAGAGTCAAATGAAAAGATTGTCTATCTACATCTGTCATGTACATTGTAGACTAGCTCCATCTAAAACTACATTATGAACTATGGCATAGCTGCCTGTACAAATAGCATATGCAATATTGTTAGACATGAAAATGTTAAAGCTTAAGCTGCAGGAGAATTTGCAGTGCGGTGATTGTGCACAGCGTGAAGCCGGCTGCCATGGAGGGTCAAGACACACTGCAGGTATTTTTCCCATCCAAATGTTAAAGCAGCTGCTGTCACTGATTAGCAAGTCTATCCAGACAGGAAGCCATAATCAGACAGATCACCTGGTGAATCATGTGGTTGGAGCCCAAACCTACAAGCCCTCAGACCTCTAAGGCACGAGGCTTCACATTCCTGATTCAGACTGAACAGTGCTCCCCTCTCCACTATGTTGAAGTTACTTGTGATAATTATCTGTCACAACACAAACCATCCAAACAGGAGTCATCAAAGGCCTATTGTTTTCCTTTCAAACCAACAGACAAGAGGTTTCACAGAGTAAAAGCTGCAGTGTCTCTTCCTGGTTGAACCACAGTTGTGATCACAGCTGATCAAAACTCACTCGCCTTGTTACCGTTCCACCCCCTAATAATAGTCCATTTGCATATCTATGGCAAAAATGTATTACACTTTCAATAGCTTATTGTTTATAGACATGTATGAGATGATTGCAGAAATGGGAAATAAGACTGCGTAGCATCGACTTAATTGGATTTCTTATCTAGGCATTGTGCATGATGAAATAGACTATGAGTGTGAGTGTTGAAGTCACGATCCATGCTGGGTTTAACTTTCAACAACTGCTTTGGCCAAACTTTGTTGTCTTCGGTTATTCAAACAATCTGACAGAGATATATCCACAGGTGACACCAATAAAAACATCACATTGATCTTAGCTTCTTTTATAGGGTCACACTAAGCCAGTTATCATTAAGAAATTGCAAACTATCATGTAATGTAATGTCTCTTCATCTAACTATTGATTTGCTGAGCTGATTTTTTTACTCAAATGTAAAAGACAATTTAAAATCAATAGTTTCATGATTTGTGAAACATGCTTACTCACCTCTCTCATGTCTGTCCATAAATATGAAGCTACATCCAAGAGATGGTTAGCTTAGCACAAAAACAGGGGAAAACAGCTAGCCTGGCTCTATCCAAAAGTAAAAAAAAAAGAAAGAAGCCTACTAGCAACTCTAAAGGTCAATAATTAACATGTTATATTAAATATATATAACCCCCTGTAAAACTGCAACTTCGTTAAGAGATACACATTCATGTCATATCATTTAGACCAGAATTAAAAGCAGTGCTAACACTAATACAGTCAATAAAACTAATTTAAAAGGAGACATAGATGTTTGTTTAGGTCTGGTTTCACTTATTGCTACTAAAATATATGTAACACAACAAACGTAGCTAATTTAGGCTAGTTAAATGATGCTACAATGAGACAGAAGTGCGGGAACCCATCTTGGAATAATGCATAAACACTCCCAGGTCAGAGGAAAAGAAGATTTTCCTGTTCTTCCCATTCGGCCAGGATTGCACGAATGCAGCTTTAGAGGTGCTGCCAGGCAGACTGTGTTATATTCGGACAGAGCTAGGCTAGCTGTTTCCCCCCTGCTTACAGTCTTTATGCTACGCTCAGCTAACGCATCTTCTGGCTGTAGCTTTATATTGAGTGTGGTATCGCTCCTCTCATCTAATCAGCATACATCCTAAAATCTTCAACTATTCCCTTGAATCCGATGTCCTCATGTTAGAGGACTCTGAGCATGTAAGGACACTGCTGACCAGGCTTAAATGTCTCAGTGGGACAGAGGGTCGGGCTGTCTGGCCTCTACAATGATCCGACCCTTCTGCTGTTAATCCTGACAGAAAATCAGAGCTCAGTAGGACACTGAAAATGTACAGTATGCTCCAAGATGTTAAAACCCACAGTCAGTAAGTGAAATGGTCTAATATTATGTATGAATACTTAAGTTCTCAAGACATATCATCATGTTCTATGATTTCTGAGAGAAGTGTTCACATCTTGGAGTAAGAAGTTACCTTCAAGATAGATAGCAATTTGTATCCTATTATGGAACCATATTTGGTTTAAGTCCAACAAACTATCACTTAATCTTTTTTGGCCTTAAATCAGGGATTTAAGCCATAATCAGCCATAATATGTGAGCACTGACAGGGGAAGGGAAGAACATTGATTATCTGGTTACCATGGCACCCGTCAGTGGGGGGATATATTAGGCAGCAAGTGAACATTTTGTCCTTAAAGTTGATGTGTTGAAGCAGGAAAAATGGGCATGTGGGCAACAGGAGTGAGGTTTATTATTAGTCAAATAAATGATAAATATCAGTTGGTCATCATCCAGTGGTGTTGGATCCATGCGCTAGTGCTAACATTTAACATGTGTCTTAATTGGCTTTTGCTTAGTGGAACAGCTAGTGCTTGCTATCTTGTCTTTCTTTGAAAAAAAAAAATCTTTCTCGGCTGCTTCTTTCAGTTTTCGCTTCTGAAAGCCGCTTTTATGTTTGTGGTTCATTGCTCGTCTCTCACTGACTTGCTGTCTTGAAACTTTGCTAGCTAACTAACTCGTCTGTGTGGATTTTGCAGGGCCATAATCGCCATATCCCAGAATGCCGCCGGCACAAATTCATATTGTCCATTAATCTTATTTAAACTTAATTTTGAAATGTAACAATGTAAAACTGATTTATGATATTGTGTTTTTATTTACTTGGTGTCAAGTATGAGTGACCATAGAGCAGCTGTTGGCACATTACGTAGTATAAATACATAATTGTAACATAATACAATACATAATAACTCGTATGTGTTTTGAAGACTCATTGCTGAAGGTTTTGCCACTGGACACAGCTGAGTGGAGGAGACCTGGACCCATGGAAAAACCCTTATATCCTCAAAATGCCTGAACAGGCCTCAGTCAAATCAAAAAGTATGACATGTATGTATGTTATGACATGAGAGTTTTGAGTAGATGAATGCTTGGATAACATCCCGTAGATTATGGAAATGGTTACATGTTAGAAAATGTCAAATGAAAGAAGAACAGTACAAGCCACTCTTTAATTCGTAGGGCTCCTAAAAAACTCACAGAACACATCATGCAATATCTGTTTTGTTTAGAGCTGAAAAAAGTTTGCAATATTTAATATATCTCAGGCATTTCTTGACTGTGCTGAGGCCATTAAAAACACTAGGTTTCAGAGGTGTGTGTGTGAATTATTAGTGTACCTGTGGAAGGAAATTTTGAAAGTTACTTCAAAATTACAAAAGGCAAAATGTAGTCAAGGCCAAGTGACTAAACGGAGTGAGATTCCTCTTGCTGCCTAGAATCAGATCTTTAATTGTCAGAAACAGTGGCATGGGTGGGAAAAACAAAACCACAAACAAGTTTTCATTCTAGCGAAAGAAATAGGAAATGATGTTAAAAACATGTTGGCGTGCACAACGAGGAATTAAATAAATGTTTGAAAAATATATTTACATTTTGTGTAAATAATTTTCACTTGTGTTTCCTGCTCAGACAAATTCAAGACACACACTCGCACCTCTCCAAAACTATGTGTAATATTACACACAGGTGGCACAGCGTGGAAACCTTCGTTCGTTCACCAGGATATAACTGTTGTTAACTGACCGTGTGTACTTTTCTGACACCGGTGAGTTATTCACAGTTTATACAGCAACATCATGTGTGGAATAGCAGTGAATCTCTAAACCTGTAAGTACTGTTTAAAAACTTCCTCCGCTGGGTAAATAAGGTTTTTTTTTTTCAATTATGGAGGAGAGGAGCAGAACCGTGGTGTCAGAATGTATTATTGCTCCTATATTAATTGTATAGTTTGCAGAATTACAACTGGCACCGGTGACCATGTGAGCAGCTGGCTGTTCACTGTCATCAGTCACATTGTCTATGTTGCTCCTCACCTTTCAATGTTTAAACATGAACATTCATTTTACAATACAGATAAACGGTAAATAGTTACCTTCATTTCCGAGAGACCCCCCGTATTTCACGCACCGGTCAGAAAGAACACAGTTACCATGGCAACTGACAATTTGTGGTGCCGAGTAGGGGGGTAAAGGGACGGCCAACCCGGTGCTGATCTATGAATGAGATGGACCACTTTTGCTTTGGTTTATCCTGCTCAGACATCACACAGCTAGGGCTGCATCAATCACTCCTCTACTGCTCATATACAGAGAGACTTTTAATGACTCCACAGTCACGGCGTTTCTTTCCTGAATGAATCACCATGTGGACCTGGACGCTAATGCATCCAGTGTAGTTGTTCCTGCACATGGGTATTGCACCTTATTTTGGTCAGCGTATTCTGTTATCATCTGCTATGTGCTGGGCTGCCTCGGAGGCATGTTTGCACCTTGACTCCTGACATGGAAGAGGCTGCATCTTCTCTACCTGTGTGACTCTTATATCTGGTGATGATGCCTTGGAGGCCCTCCCCTCCTTTTTCACGCACACCTAGCTGCCCTATCTGTTGTTGTCGGAGATGTTCACTTAAAGCTGCACTAATCAATATTTTCATATTAACAGTGGATTAAATACCTCATTCATAGTGATGAACCCACAGAGAATTCACTCTGCAGTTTCCGCTGAGTGTTTTGACATTTTCCAGCTCTTTCAAATTGGTTTGTCTGGCAGAGCAGCAAATTCACTGTTTTGGTTCAGGCTCAAATCAACCGTGTTTACAGCAGCAGCAGGCAGCTTTTACCTGCCCAGCACCAAACGACAATGTTAGCAACTAGTAGCAGAAAGCCAGGTATTTCTTGCAGACCATAACAGAGCTATTTTTTTATTTTTTATTTGGGTGATCTGACCTTTTAGTGGTGTTTTTTTGTTCATCACAGTGTTAACGTTCACTCCACTGCATGCGTTTTTGTGTGTGTAAGAAACAGGCCACCATGTTCACTGCAGAGTTTAATATTTTGCCCCTGTGGTAAAAGGGAAAACATAATTCCATCATTTATTTACGGGTGCAAGCAAACAGTTTTTCAAGGGATACCCAGTGGTGTTACGTCCCTCCTCCTTTAAGAGGGAAGCCTTATTGGATTTCAGACTATTTAATTTGAAGTGTGACTCGTGATCAATTTGTTTAATTTTAGGAAATAACTAATCCTTTCAATATGTTTTCTCTCACTTATGGTGTTTACGGGAATGGTCTGCAGCAAATACCTGGTTTTAACATTTTGCTCTGCAACTGTGGAGACTGGCAGCCATTTAATATTTTTATTGCAGGTTATTAACAGTTTATGAATGGAGTAGTTTCCCAATTGGTCCCATTGTGCTTCTCCCTTCGTCCAAAATGTATTTTGGCACATATTTTGGCAAAGAAAGAGCAGCTGGGGTAAGACAGTCAGGAGGCACATTTTCTAATAAAGTCCTACCTCTAAAGTAGTTTCAATTTGAATGCATTTAAACAAAAGACATTTGATGTACATTTATGAAAAAAAACTTTATTCCATATTTTCTGGTCCTTGGAAGTGTTGCACATTTCGATTATAAAAAGAACCATAGGTATGAAAATAGCAAGGGCATCAGAAATGGACTGCAGATGCTGGAACCGAAGGAGCAAAATCATCAAAACAACCCCACTCACAGGACACCACGCTGCTGAGGAGTACAAATCTCAACACTTGCACTTGACTGTACCATTGAGTAATGAGATATCTATGTCACACTGAAGCCACAAATATGAAAACACAAAGCAGAAAAAGTGTACAGCTGAGTATTGTGTATACAGTAAGTTTAGATAGGAGATAATACATGTCAACAGAAATATGATTCACCACTGCTGAAATACACTGCAGAGAGCAAAGTTTGGGTACAGAATGAAAGCTTGTGGCAGAAACACACTATGTGTACAGCAGCAGAGACAATCCTCTTCAGCTTGTACATTAGATTTCCTGCCACAAATAATACAACAGTGGATGAATTGGCAAATGACAACCGTCTTAGAGCAGTTCTAGGCTAATTATTTCTCTTCATAGTTTCCAATCGATTAACACGTCACAGTATTCCACTCAATACATGGAAACTGAAGCCGTACTCTTTTTAAAAAGAAAATCCAGAACACAACAATTTCCTCAAACGTTATTTAAACTATCAGAGAATAAACTGAAACAGACATTTCTTTGGCTTATTCATCACAATAATGTGTGTAATTAATGTGGCTTAGAACCAATGGGAGTGTTTATTCTACTTCAAGTCACCAAAACTGCACTAAGACTGTGAAACTTCTGTCTGTTTAAGTGACCAAATTTCCAAATCACAAAAACGCAAGGGATTTACATAGCACATTAGTGACAGACAGATACGTTTCATGTCTAAATGCCTGTCCCTCAGATGCTCCATCTGCATAATCCTGCTGATCCTTGGCACAGATGACATGGTGCCCAGGGCTGGTTCACTGGTTCAGTGTGGAGCCACACACATGCCCATACTGGCCTGGGATCAAATCCCAGCCTGAATCCCTCCCTGTGTTTACCCCCTTTGCTTTCCCAGAGTCTGGAAAGTTAATACTTGAAAATGTCTGCTGTCCAGTTGGAAAAACATGATGCAAAATAAACAGCAAATACGATAGGGAGGGTGGAAAGTAGGCTTTTATAACTTCAAATGTCCAGAGGGAGTGGTGGGGACAGCCAATGGACAATCTGTTGTGTCAGGTTAAAGGCACATTGAATTCCTTTTGTCCAAATCTGTCATCATGCTAAACAAAGCATCATTGGGATTCATTAATGTTCCGCGTAAACCTCCGTAAGTCAAAAGTAATACCTGCACACTAACTCCAATCTACAGTTTCTAGACCATGATTCAGTTCATGCTGGATCTTCGTCTTATGTAAATCCACTGACTGCCATATAGCAAAAGATTAGTAGTGCCAATAAGATCTCACTTTCAAAGACCATCCTGAGCCATGCTCACAATAACTCTTATACACTTGAGTCTTACTCAAGAAAAGCTTCTGAGTTAGACAATGCAATATCTTTGTTGTGTCTGTCGCTGCCGTGTGTGTAAGAGACTAAGGCCGATAATACAGAATGAGTTTGGTTGTCGGTATGATTTTAACAGTCAGGGCCCTGTTGTAAGTTTCTATTGGCTGAATACAAATTTACAAACGGGTGCATCCCAGTGGCTCTGCTGGTGAAAGTGAACCATCCTGGGATCTCTGTCACGTGCCTCCCCTCTCATCTAATGAAGGCGAACACGCCCCCCCCAAAAAAGTGTATGGTCTTTGAACTTGAATCACTATTCGTCCTAACATGGTAATGCAAGAGTTATTGTAAAGTATAGCACCACTCACAATACCTTATTGCATCGCCCTTCACCTGTCAGCAGAAGGGACTCAGAACACTATAACATCTGGGCTCCACAGAGTAATTAATCAATCAACACTGCAAAACAAACACCGATCATACATGTGATATAAATCAATAGTTTTGCATTCACATTGTGGCATACAAAATGCCAGGTGTGGCAGGTTAAAGTTTGTTATTGTTATTATTCTTGTTATAATTATTAAGTATGATTACTTACGACTATATTGCCAAAAAAAGAACCAATAAAAGACAGTCAGAAGAACTGCTAGCAGTACTTTGTGTTTGTTGAGGAAGCGCAATGAACAGGTGCACTAACATATGTGGCTGCATCCACTTTCAATCGGCATCTTGTTTGTCTGCAGGCACACCAGCGCTGGCTGAGTCAACTGTTCTTCTCCAGTTGGAAATAATGACCGTTCAGTTTCACATCTATCACATACGGTCACAATATGAGCGCAGCATCAACCCTGGCACCGGTAAATACTACACAATTCAAAAGCCAACGTTATACACACTATATTTTTTTTTCTGCTTAAGGTGTTCACCACCACACTATCAAAACATATTGGTGTAACTGTTTTAGGGTTGTTCAAACTTGCCAGAAAACATAAAAGACTGGGCACATATGTGAAATATTTGGCACATACATAGCAAATATAATTAAAAGAAAACAGCTAAAAAAAAAGGGATATAAAAAGTTCCACTTAAGTATACTGCCCGAGGCAAAGAAGTAGCCTTTCGCTGAAGTGAGGTCTTCACCATGCTGAGGTTATTATCAGAGGTAAATATGTTTTTCTGGTGTTCATCTCAGCTCTGGGCAGGCTACACTAAGGCAATTCAACGGTTGCTAATGCCAAATCTAAACGCAGGGAAATCAAATTATGATACAAACAGTCCATATTAAAACTATAATTCTATCTCCGAATATATTACAACTTCTTCGGGGTAATGTTTAATTGTCTATTGCATGCAAACAAGAGTCAACGGCCAAACGGAGATGAGCGATCCTAATGAGTGGGATTATCATATTTGTGCCTACAGTAACGTACAAATGACACCCATTATATTTAATTTGGGCATCCCGCTCACCAACTGTGCTAGGAAAAGAACTGGAGGGTTGCTGTTAGTTTAACGGCTGAAAGAAGAAATGCAACTCTTCGCCTGTTCTCTTCATCTAGTGTGTGTTAAGAGCTCTGGCAAGAAGAGGCTGCTGTGCAACACCAATACATGGTGTGAATATGTGTAACATCTAGAAAAATACCACTTTTTATATTATACACATGGCTGTCTTTGTTCCCTCTGTCATCTCAGATGACTCCAATCTGGGACAATACAGTTGGTAGACATAAACTGCTTTGTTATGTCTGCTGTCCATAATTATATTTAACCCAATGTATGTTATTTTTACAACCCCTATAACCTCCACAGCGTAATGCTGATGTAGAAAGAGAAGTACAGGCCAATATACAGTTCATATCAACCAATAAACCACTTATTACTCCCATTTCCTTCAAATACATTTTTCAGAAATATTTGTATTCGCTTTTTGCTGAGAGTTAGATGAGAAGATTGATACCACTCACATGTCTACACTGAATATGAAGCCAATGCCAGCAGCCGGTTAGCATAGATTAGCATAGCATTAGCCTTAGCATAGCCTGGCTTTGTCCAAAGGTAAAAAATGCAACTCGTTAATGAACACATATCTCGTTTAATGAACACCAGACAAAAGCCAGAGTGCTGGTACTGTAGGCAACGTTTGTTAGCGTTTGGGTAGCTGTTAGCACATTTCCAGTCTTTACGCAAAGCTAAGCTAAACGACCGCTGACTGTAGCTACATATTTACATACAGACACCAGATTGGTATCAATCTTCTCATCTAGCTCTTGGCAAGAAAGCCACTAAATATATTTCCCAAAATATTCCCTCGAAGGAAAGGTTTTCTTTAAGATGTCATGGTTGGTGCTGGATTGCCTTCTGTACACACAGCAGTTAGCTGTAAGGTACTTCCCACAATAATTTCTGTTTCTCTTGAGCTCCTGGGAGCATATCCATGATACTCTGATGCCTGAATGAACACAAACGTCTATTTATAAAATATAAATAACCAATTAAATCATTGACGTCACATCCTCTAACATAAAAAATAATATGCCAATAAAACACATTTTTCTTTGTGCTGAATGGTTAATTCAAATTGTTCTCTTCCCTGGGAACCAAGTTATTTATTATACCATATAGGAGTACTAATAGTGTTGCAAGCAGGAGGAATGAGTCATGCCTAATGGCTGAAAGTCTGTATAAAGAAATAAAAAGCTAATGATTTTCCAATTCTGTTTTATAAATGTAACTCAACGTTCAAAATGAGAACAGCCACAATCAGTCAAAGCCAGACTCTTCTATTTTTTCTTATATATATAAATCATTATTCCCTGATTATTGTAGAAGATAGTATCTACCCCTCCAGAGGAAGGCACTATGAATGGTTTGAATGTCCTTGGATTTTCATCAACTGGATTTGACTGATGGCTGGATAATAACATACTGGCACATTCCCTACAACACAAGTCATCCTCCTGATTGAGAAGTTTGGGGTAGCAGTGCAAAGCACATTTCCTTCTTTGTCTTCATATCGTAATTAGCACACAGTCCACCCTGTCCTCCCTCTGTGTACAGCATATGAAGTATTGTGTATTCTCAAACCTGAAGTCACAGAGGCAGAAATCTCTGCTCGCCACAGGCCTGCAGACACACACTGCCCACTCTTTTATTTATCTCCAGGTAACTGTTTCAGGTACCACAGGAAAGAGTTTATTTGGTGCTACCTTTTTATTAATCTTGAATGTTTTCTGTTAAAAACTGTGCTGTCCTTCTTTTGTGGCCAAGCAGACTCCTGCCGTGTGCTAAAGGTAGAGATAGCCTACCCAGTAGACGATGTTGAACAGCAGGAAGGAAGTGGGGAAAAAGACGCGCGAGTATGCGTCCAGTTCAAGTAAATCTATGTGGAGACGTCCTTTTCTCCACGCACCTCCTTTACACTCCTCGAAGCAGCAGAAAAAGCTCTGGCAGTCTTTTCCATCCAGACACTCGTAGACACAGGCATCCTCAAAGTCCTGCCAGTACATGGAGTTGTTTAAAGTGATGACGGTGTGTGGAGGTCTCACATCCAGAACCGAATAGTTCTAAGGAGAAGGAGAAGGAGACAGTCATAAAGAGACACAGGAAGAAAAACTGATTTTTGAGTTCAATGCTTCTTTCCCTGGTACAGGCTAATTGATGTACGGGGATGTTGAGGGGAAGTTGGATAGGTCTGTTAAGCCATGCAACTATTTAATTTCAGTAAAATTTGCATTTTGAGTTATGAAAATCATATCTTTGCATCCATCTGTTTGGTTGCAAAGATGAACATTAAAGAAGTACAAAAGTGATTTAACATTGCACTTCCCTGAAGTTGTGACACTCACAGAGACAGATTGAAAAAAATCAGACCGGTCAAAATCAATTAAATAGAGGCTGAGATATCCTGACGATTAATATTACATGTTCATTCTGCAAATATTCAATTTCACCCATTTACTTTTGTTGAAACTTGCATGACGGATGAATGAATTGAAGCATGCATTTCGGCGTCCTCTTCTGTGCACGTGCAATTAAGAGTTCGCCTTTGTTCAACGATGCACAGTGTTTGTAAAAGTGATTCTAGCATCCCAGGAACAACAGCCAAGCACCGTTACACCGTTACACATTGTGCCATTGTCTTTGTCATGTCAGAGGATTTGTCATGCACCTCCAGAGTTCACTATGAAGGTAACTGAAGCTTATCAAAACAGTCAAAGTTAAGATACATTATTTTTACAAAGCTGACATCATGTTTATCTACCAGTAAAGCAACTAGAGATAGTTAATGTTAAAGGGTAGTTCTGGTATTTATAAATCTGGACCCTATTTTTTACATTTTTTGGGGTCTAAATGACAAATAAGAACAAACATCTTTGGAATTGGTCCAATTCCACATAGGTTTAAACCTCACTAGTCACGTTAACATTAGCCCTCAAATAGCTTTTAATGTTAATGTTTCACGAAATGTGTGCAAAAGATGTGCTTTTGGTGTCCAAGTAACAGTTACGCTCATTTTGCTTCTCCAACCGGACATGGATTAGCTTTGTTACAGATGTGTGACAAGTTTTTACAAGTATGGACAAGTAGAGGCAAACAGTCACAGTCAGTAGGAGATGTGTTAGGAAAGATCTCTTGATTTTGTCCTCCGTGTCTTACGGTGTAGCCGTGTTACGACGGATTACATCAAAGCCAGTATGGACAGGAGGAATGATTATACACACAAACAACTCTTTCGGCCTGTAACTTTGCATACTGTGTGCATTTCATGTTGTGTTTAGAAGAAATGTTCTCACTTTCACTGACAAACATTTGCAAACTTTCTTACAAAAGGCACGAGCAGCTCAGCTTAATGCAAACGAGACCCCAATGCTGAAACACTTTATATATAATGTAGATTGACAGACGTTACAGATAAGAGCTTTGCAGAGAAACATGCAGAGAACATGGGGTGAGAGTCTGCACTCCCTTCCTTCAGTTGTTGACGGGCAAGAAAAAGCCTGTCTGTCTTGGAAGCTTGTTCAGACTGATGCAGTGCCCCTTAAAATAGTAACAGCCTTATCAGAAGAGCTTATAAAGGGCAGCGTCACATCATCTCACTTCCATGTTGTGATAACCAAACCAAAGCCCTATCAGAAATAAAGCTACTTTTGTTACAAGTGATGGTACGCCATACTCCTGTACATACGGGCATCACCATTTCCATCCCTCAGAGTTCAATATTTGGTGATTTTAAGGAACATTGATGCATGAATATGGAATATATTTGTATAGAAATAAACCTGATTCAAGGCAACCTTACCGATCTTTTAGGCTCCATGCAGCTGGGTCTTCGAGCGCTGTATGAGTAGTAATTTAACGTTGCATACTCCATGAGAGCAGCAAAGACAAACAGGAAGCAGACGGTGACAAAAAGGTCCATGGCAGTGACATAAGACACTCTGGGTAGTGACGTCCTGGCCACACTACTGAGAGTAGTCATAGTCAGCACTGTGGTTATACCTGAAGGACACAAGAGAGACAAACTCATCTTAAGTGCTGCTCAAAGGTAATGATGGAAACCACCAAGGTTTGTCTGACGTTGAACTGTATTTAAGATCATATTTGCACTATTTCCGCTGCCTGATGTTCAATTTGATGAAGAAGCACGAGTGGATGCAGGATTATGACAAAAACAAAAACTGTGGACAAAGAACTTTCAATATAAAATTCCGCTTTTGTTTGAGTGCAACATCAATATTGACTGACTCAAAGCTTTGACAGATCCTTGCAGTGTTTGACTCGAGATCCTTTGTGATCACTTTAAACTCAGGAATGAGATCAACACTTCTGTTTTATATTGTCTTGGACTGGTTTACAAGAAGACTACATGAAAACCCTGTTGACTACAGTGAATTTGAAGCTCGCCCAATACCAAGTACCACACTGTGCGCTTTGAAAGGGAATTGTGTCAAATGTCCAAAACAAGACACACAGAAATCTGTAAATCCACCGAGACAGACACTTGGCCTTGGCACTTACTGCATGAGAGGGTCAGTACACAGAAATAAACCTACAGAAAACTACCTTACTTAACTTAACCATTCCATCATACTGTATATGCAGTTTAAAATCTTTCTAGCCATTACAATGGAGAGGGACACATTTCACAGTCTCTACTGTGGAATGTGTCCAAATTCCAAAGAGGGAATTTCCTCTAAAGAGACAATAACACCTAAACCTACTTCATAACTCAGACTGCTGAAAGTTCATGTTATCTTAGAATGTATTGATCATTTACATGAACAAGGAGTTAAACTAGACCTACGACTTTTCTATGTGAGTCAGGCTAGGAAGACATCGCTTTGTGCCAGGACGACTGATCACAGCAACCAATACTTGAATGTGCTCAACATGTGCATGTGAGTATGATATTAACACATGCATGATTCAATATAATTTTCTCCTTGCTTTGTTTAACAGTATCTGCAGAATGTTAACATTGTTTGTCTGCTGTTTGGTGCCGAGCAGGTAGAGTACAGTGGGCTTTTAGAGCTTTTTCACAGAAAACATCATGACACGCTGATGCAAGCAGTGAGAGTGACCCAAAACGTCAAAGTTGTAGGCCATAAAACCAAAACAATGAGCTGAAAGATGCCAAAACGCTCTACAGAGCTGAGAGTAACTGTAGAGTCAAGTGATAATTCTCTGTGGGTTCATCACTACAGATGATATCTTTCACATTACACATAGTCCTTTAATCCATTGTTAATATAAAAATATTGATGAGCTCAGCTTTAAGATTTGTAAAAGCACCTAGCATCTGCCTTTCCTTTAGTCTTTTTTTTTTAAATGGTAAAACTAACCTTATCTTTTCTTAACAGCATTACTTAGCTGCTAAGATAGAAGCTAAGATTTTTATTTTGACTAACAGCAGGTGTTGTACTTTTCACTCAGATTGACAGACATAAGAATTATCGCCTTCCCTCAAGCATTTCTGTACGATGTCATTCTTTCCTCTCTCCCATCTCCTTCTCCGTGAGCATTATAGAGATGCGTTTAAGAAAAAAAAAACATCTGTGACTGTTTCACTGAGGTTCCCATGGTAACAAGCTGGCCCCATCTATTTCAGGCGGACATCTCGCACTTTTCCTTTAGCCTCTGCTCGCCACCGTGATTAACACTTACCTGCCTTCTGCTGATGCTGTCGCACAGATTTGAGAGGCTTTTTTTCCCTCCAAACAACAGAATCAACAATTTCAAGAGAGGAAAACTCACAGAAGCATTTATCTTTACTGACAGCTTAATGTGGAGGAAATTGTGAGCCTCTGTATATAATGTGTCAAACATAAATGGTTCAAGGGCCCAATGTATGTGACCGCTTTCCTAAGAAATTAAGCAAATTCTCATTCTTTCTCCTGCTTGCATCCAGTCGATCCAGACACTTTACAGCAAAGATGAGCGATTCATAGCACTCGTTATTCATTTTCTACCTTTGTCCCTCATTAGTTGTGAATGTGCACTATGGAACACAGGACCCCCGAGCACATGAACTGCAAGCAGTGTGTGATGCTGTGAGGAGTGGCTGCTGTAGTGTTTTGGCACTGGGCATTACATGATTCCATTAAGAGCTGAGTGACGAGCACACTTTCACTTTCATACTAACTAATGATATAACTTCTAACGATATTGGCTTACACCTTCACATTTTTATAATGTCAGTCAGAATGTATGAAATTGCTCTATTTAAACTAGCTATCCCCCCATTTATTAATTGAAGGCATCACTCAAACATGTGAATAATGGCTCAAATGTAAACAGAGAAAATGAAAAAAGAAAACGGATGAAATCAATTACCTTCACCTTCAATATGTTCCACAGGACTGCACAACAACAAATAGAGAGCATGTACAAAAGAGGGAAAAAGCATAACAAAACAGAAAAAAGCAGATGGAGTGACTCAAGTTAAGTGACAAACATAAATCCAACCAGTATAGCTAACAGCACATAAAAACGGAGACTATTCAACGCAAAACATGATTAAAATGTGCAAATGGAAACCTTGAAATTAGGACCTTGAGATGATGTCTGCATCAGTGTTTCTAATTATCTCTACAGCTGAAGCATAAAGCAATTCAAAGCAAAGTTCTGGACATACGCCTACAGTATGTCCTGGTTTGAACAGACCTGCTGAACTGCAGTGACACCACCGTACCTAAAGCCGTTCTGGCCGGTGTGGCGTCTTTTTTGATCCAGAAGGACACCCAGGAGAGGACCACGGTGAGGATACAGGGGATGTAAGTCTGGATGGTGAAGTAGCCCATTCTTCTGCTCAGGTCAAAGTACACCGTCATCACCACGTAGTCACCTGTGCGTGAAAACAATGCGACTGTAGGAGGTGAAACTTACACAAACCCCCATGCCTCTGCTCACTGTAGGCTTTGAAGGTCCTGCATGTAATATGAGAATACAAGAGTGTAGTAGCAAACACATAACTCAGATCTATGTGTAAAGAATAACTCTAACATCATGCTAACACTTCAGTTAGCACATACGCAGTATATGAACACTTAACGCATAGGTTATAACACACTACAGTACACTGTACTGTTGCTGTGAGGCCATTTTAAGTGTTTATTAATGCATTTGTAAACAACTATAGCTCCTCATATGAAGCATCGGTAACTGAAAATGAATTGCTGATAATATAAGAGGCTTATTCATAATATTTGAAATAATAATTAAGTACTTATTAAAGGTAAATATATTATTTACATACTATTTCTGAGGTCAAGAATGAAACCTAACGACTCAACATGTCTCCATGGGTTTTGAACACACATTTCTTTTAACAGCATTGGATATTGTTTAGTCTGCTACTGAGTGGCTTGCTGTGAAGGTTAGATTCATGAGAAATCCTACATGCAAATGATGTATCATATTTCTAAAAATATAAGAGCAGAGTCAGCTCTATGCAGATCAAGTGCGGCTTCCTCTTAAGGTTGATATCAATGATTATTACCAGTAGTGAAATTGAACAGCATTACAAACTGTATGATATAAACTGTGGTAGCCAGTGAACTGGACATATCAGTCCACAGAGAAGCCTTCTCACACTCTGACAGATGTTGTTGTTGATGCATACAATCAACCAAAATCCATATGTGGTCAGATTCCTGCCCCAAAGAGGTTTAAGTGACACAAAGTGACACACTATACAATTTTCAAGAAATAAAACCCAATTTTTGATTTTATTTGTTGGCGGCATTTTTTTCAGCAATTCCCATTCAATTTTTTTAAATCCTCCAGTTATTAATTCTCTATATAGTAGTTTTCATTGTTAGTGGTGGAGTCCGCCTGCCTGAGGAATCCACAGGAAACGATGCAGCAAAACACAAATATGGTCACATTCCTGCATGTGTTGGAACCTGTTACGTGCCCGTTTTAAATATCACAGGGAGTAATGACCATTTGCAGCCACAGTGGGAGTTAGAGCTGCAGACGATAGACTGTGACCCTGCTGGTGTGCGGGAAAGAATGTGCGCAGTGTGCAGCATCAAATCACAACGTTGCAATTATTTCTGACTGAATTCGTGGTTAAAAATACTGTGAGTTTGTTAGGCTGCACTGTAAACAGATACACCACTGGTGTCACCAAATCAACCAGGACAATTTTAACATAAATGATGTCAGAGATCTCTTGCTTTTGTGACTTGTACTTTATGTTATGGAAAATGTGTATTACCTTGCAAAGAAGTGCGCAAATAAAATGATGTTGCCTCTTGTAGATTTAATTAAACAAAAGCATAGATCAATCAAATAAAGGGTAATCAAAAGAGAGAGCGAGTGCACAGAGTCAATCTATTTCAGCTGAAAGGAGAGAGATCATACACCAAGATGCATCTGAGGAATCTGACCCTGAGGCGCAGATACAGTCACATACTTATACTTACAGAGAGCAAACGAGGGAAATCAAAATCATCCCTGGCACACATCATCTCTGTCTCGAGCTAACTGGTGTCATATCCAAGGATCAGTACACAGGGCAGGCTGTTCTATTACCCCTCATAACAAACAAGTTGTCCTTCAGTAATCAAAGTAGAACAGGAAACCTATGTACTTTACATCCGAAGTGACCCAAGTGTCTCTGCCTACTGACACTAAATATCAGCACGTTTCTAATGAGCTCGTCAGCAACATGTGTGAAAATGTACAATAGACAGATCCTACCTGCTGTAGTCTTTATTATGTCCGTAGTGTTTCTCAGACCCATAAAATCAAACTGGTAGAGACGCCAGGACTTTTGGTCAGCCGCCTCCACAGAGTTCTTCCTCCACTTGTAAATCATCTCATCTCGTGGGTATCCATCTGCAATTACACAGAGCATGTGTGTGTGTGTGTGTGTGTGACCCTGGGCGCTACATGGCACAGCCTAATGATGGATATCCTGTGCAGGCAGACCTAGGGCCACCCAGAACAACATTTGTCTTGTGCTGGAGGCTGGCTAATGAAAAGACAGTCTGGAATGAAGACAGGGGCAGAAGGAAAGTAGATTAAATGAAAGCTTTGGTTCAATAATGTACTGAATCCATCTTGATGTTGGGCCTGACCTTCATACGATGCACACAGAGCCTGGGAGTGCTTTTACAATCGATCACGTCAGGTTAATGACGGGTTAACGATTGCATTTCTGCTTTGGTGTCACACTAGCCTGGATCTTTCCTGTGTTAAACAGCCACATAATCATTTTAAGTAGAAAAGCTAACAAAATTATGATCTTGCCTGATAGCAATTTGATGTAATAGGCTTTCAATTAACAGAAACATTAACTGCGAGGGAAGATGTTGCCCAAACTACTAATTGTTTTCAAACATGCGTGATGAATGGATTACATTAGCATTTGCCACATTTCTGTCATTTGTTATGATTGACACCATTAAAGATTCAGCAATCGCTGCTGATATTCAAAATGTTCAGAAAATAACAGCTTACTGTTGAAAATGGCTCTTCTACCAAGTAAACCTTTATGAATGACAATCTTCTGCAGGACATTTGTATAAAACATTAGGAATGGCCTCAAAGCACAATTGGTTCATGATGCATTTATAAATTAACTATATTCATAAGACTTAGTACACATCAGCCTTCAAAATAAAAGTGCTTAACCCTTAAATATCTCTGCCTTTACAGTATGAAGGCCAGAAAACGTGATAAGGTACTTTGATTTGTCAGGGTATTTAACTGATGGCATAAACCAGAGACGGGTATCTGGTTACTTTATCTGTGAATGGTTTTTCAATGATACACAAAAACACAGTACTATATCACAGTATAAAAATTCATATACATGTAAGGATTTCATCAGCATTAGCCATCCCTAGTCACACCCTTAAAAGGAGTGCTGAACCCTTGCATAATGTTAAACATAATCTATCTGTACAGCACCATACTGTATGTTCCAGGAGGTCAGTGTTGTAGTTTCCATTCAGCTGTGGATTATTGTTTGCAGTGGTACTGGTAGTGTACTTGAGTACAAATCTGACTAGACTTTAATGCCACTTTTAGGGAAGCATTGCACTTTTTACTGCAGTACACTTATTGGACAGCAGTAGTTACTGATTACTTTGCAAATTAAAAACATATGAAGAGCTTGTAAAAAATGATTAATTGTTGTAGATTAATCTACCCACTCGAGGTCACTTGAGTACCACTTTGTTAACGAAGTTTCAGTCGTTTAAGTCAGTTTTCAGACTAAAACTGCAAACATTTCATGGTTCCAACTTCTTAAATGTGACAATTTGCTACTTTTCCTTGTCTTAAATGACAGTAAACTGAATGATTTTCTAAATTGTGAAGGGCATTTCTCAGTATTTCTGACTTCTTATAGACCATGCAATGAACTGACTTATCTAGAAAAGTATCAGTCAGAGCAATAGAATGTTAATAGTGTGTGTATAATAGTGCAACATAGAGCGGGGACATTTGTCTGCATCGAGATACTTTTACTTTTCATGCAAAACGGGTAAATTTAGATAATAATACTTACATGCTTTTATTTTATGTGATATTTACAATGCGTGACTTTTATTTGTACAGTAATAAAGTAATTTCAAAGTGTAGTAGATGAATTGCTTCTCCATCACTGATCGCAGGGCTGCACTGGCCATCTGGCAGACCGGGCACGTTCCCAGTGGGCCAACGTGCCTTTTGTCTGACCAGTTAGATCGGTCCATTGATTTTCATGTGGTAGGCTACCTCATTGCCGCTGCTGTTCATTGGAGTCATGAGTCAACGCAGCCGCCATAATGGCCCAGGGAAGCCACCCCTCCTAATGCATATAGCCTATGGAGGCAGGCGGTCTATCCACAATTAAAATCATCATAACTCGCTGAATTTGCAAGTAGCTACAGCTGCTTCACTGGAATCATCTGGATGTTTGACCAGTTTATCTGTTTTAAAAGAAGAATAGGCCAGAGTCTCAATGTGGCAATTATTTTATTATCATGGTCATACAATAGAACTATTAATTTACAACTACAGGAAATTGGATAGCACTCAGGACCTGGAAATGCAAAGGTCTGATCATCCAAAAACATGTAACACTATGAGTCATCAGCAGCCTTATGTTACTGAGTAGCACTCCAAAAAAAAAACCTTTAGAAAAGTCCTTGAAAGACTAAAAGTGCCATTAACTTGTTTTTTATCTAAATCTAAGTCTAACGTTCTCTGTGCTGTTAGCTCTGTTTTGGGTCTCATCCGCTTCCTGAAGGAAAAACTCTGGCTCTTAAGCAGTGTTGAGAAGCTACTCTGAAAGCACCTTATGCCTGGATGAAGATTAATCAGCAAGCTACTGCAGAATGTAGTTAAACTACTAGTGTAATTACATGTAGTTCACACTCTGTGTTCACCAGCTAGGTGTCTACGTCCGTCTGCTATTTGGTGCTGCACAAGTAGCATGGAGTCTGTTTGTCAGGGCATTCTTGCTCAAAACAGCTGCCTGCTGCGAGAGTGAAGCAAAGCTGTAAAACCAAAATAATGAAAGGCTGAAAGGTGCTAAAATGCTCAGAGGAGCTGAATTGGAGATGCAGAGCTGGGTGATAATTCTAATTCTATGAGGTGATAAACTGTGAGGAACGCGTTTTCCATCACGCATTTGATCAAATGTTTACACCAAGGAATACTGATTATTGCAGCTTTAACAATGTGTAGAATTTATTCAAAATGATCAGAGTCTATACTCTACTCCCCTAATATTTACGTTGTACTCAGTTGATTATTATTCCAGTCCCCCAGAGACATGAGGCTTTAAAGAAAAGCAAATCTGACTTAATCAGAAAAAAGAGATGTCGTCATGGAAACCAGTGTAATGTCTGCTGATTTGCTCAGGTAAGGAAATGGATTTGATGGATCACAGCAGGATGGGCCGACAGTGTGGCGAGCAGGTTTTAAGCTCCTATAGGCTGCACGAGGTGCATTAAATCACTCTTGATAGATCTCTGTGAGGCCACTATAGGCCCACAGCAGGAAACACAACAACCATACAGCATGCTTCATTTTCAACACACTGCTCCAATCCTCAGACATTCACCAGGTTTACCGGATGTGCTTGCTAGATGGATTGCCAACCCTTTACATGTCACATCCAAACACCAAACAGGCAAAAAAAATACCACAATGTGAATTTTAGTGAAGTTTCTGTTGAGTAGTAGCTCTATTGTTGAGCTGCCATGTCACCTCACTTGGACCAAAGTCTTGTATATTATACGGTATTTAGGATACATATGAGGAAATTTATTATGTACTTGTATACATTTTTCTTAATTTGGAGGAAGCCTGCTACTAGTGATTATGCAGTGTGGTACTTCAGTGCACTGCAAGTGCTTAAATGCACTTATGCTTTGGTTTACTGTACTTATCTTTCCCTTGGTTCTGTAGACACCTCTGTGTGAGCTTCCGCTAAGTCAGACCTTTCAAATGTTGCCATAGCTACATGCAAACCAGCCTGAACAAGGCAAATAGGATATAACATGTTGCTTCCCAGTGACAGCTTGCAAATGAATACATTTAGGTGCAGGTATTGACGCATGGGCATTAATCATGGTACGTACATATTCTGTGGATCTTCATAATGACAAGGTAACAGTGCAGCACAGTCATCAGTGTCAACATGTTTTCAACCTGGACACATCTGCCCTGCTGAAGGATCCTCAGGCACAGGGCCAGGTTGAGGAACCTTTGAGAGGGGGGGCTAGACTGTGGTACTGTTTTAAAGAAGGGGGGCATGAATAGATAATGTTAAGACTCACATCTTTTGGCCCCGTCCCTACTTAGGCAAGGCAGTGAATACATACCACCTCCATGAACAAATTTGCTTGTCTTGTTAAAATGTTTCCCTTCATGGATACATAGCACACTGCAAAAAATGCCAACAAATGAAGTGACTATTGACCAGAGCGTGGTGTACATTTGGCAGAAATAGCAGAACATTGATCAGTTGTCTTCCCTGCTGGTACACTTTACTTGTGTATCTTCTGTCACATACATGGACGCTTGTGAATAGTCCGTCAGGCTCTTGGCCATCATTGTCCCTGACCACTACTTCTACAGATAAAAAAAAAAAGAATCAATGTGTTTAAAACACATTGCATATATGTGCTTATGTGGCGAAAATAATTCCACAGTTCTCCATCTACTTTTCTAACACAAGCAGCTCGCAAGCAGCTGTACCCAGGTGTAATGGACACTAACATCAGCTCACGTTCAGCGACTAGTCTGGAAAGAAAGAAAATCAACATAATCGCCTGAAACACAACTGATAAAATACGGTGTTTTGTTGCACAAGATACTCATACTGGGTATTATTTTTATATCACCTCTACATAAATGCTATAGACAGACATAACACAATCATACTGGCTCTACAGAAAACAGTACACTGAGGAAGGCGTACTCACAGCTGGAGAAGATGAGCGGACAGGAGTGTTCGTCCATTGGAAAGTTGTGCAGCTGTAGCTGGCATTCTGCGTTAATTGTCAGTCTGAAAAGAAAACAATAGAATCAGTTTGTGGTAAATTTCATGTGAAACCAAATCACACTGTTTTACTTTACTTTTTTTTGTGGGCTTGAATGCACTAGCGCACATTGACAAAAAAAAATTTGAATTCGTAGTCATCAATCTACAGTACAAGTGATTCAAGGACTATAATCAGTTAGTGGGAGACAGCTGTGAGTGGAGATTGTGAAAAATCTCTAAATCATCAAGCTACGCTACGGGTCGTACAGGCGCAGAGGTTGAGGAAGAATCTGTCTTTTTTGTTTAATTATAATATTGCTCCTTGATTTTCCCTAAAAAAAAAACTTTTATAACTGTCTAAAGTTTTTAAGACCCAGACAGAAAATGTCAGTCAATAATCTGATATTTTACAAAGTTGTTAATCCATGCAAAAAGAAAGTTAAAGGTATCCTGTGGCATTTTCGACCTCTAGTAGAGCAATGAAACAATGTTTTGATGAGTGGGTGCATGTTTCCTTTGTATGTTGTATGGGAAAGCAAATGCTCATACACACACAGAAATAGATAAGTACATTTTAATTGAATAAATAAAATGGGAAAGTAAATAGAGGGATTTACACAAAGGTAAATAAATACGTAAGAAAATTTAAACAGAATTATTAATGTATGCCACATTTTTTCAGTCAACGAATACCTACATTTATTTTTAATATTATATTTGGTGCATGTAATGGCATATTCATTTATGTATTTTAACAGACAGTGATGAGTGACGAGCTGTAGTGGCTTTGTGGACTAGGATTGAGAAACACTGGTATAGGAAGACAATGTGACGTTGTAGATCTTGATTTTCCCCACTGCTCTGCTACCATGATGGTGATGTACCAACAAACCAACGCAGCCCAATGTAATTATCATGTGTAGATTCTTTGGAAATCTATCTGTGGTGTAGCTAAAGGCCAGCAGTCCCTTAAGACCAGACAAACTGGTGTAATTATGCAGCCAATGTGTCGTTGACCCTCAATTATAAACCGGTTAAAAAAAGCAAATAACATTTCTTATCTCAATGGAGAAAGACACTAAAGGAAGCATTAAATGTGCCCTGACCTCTTTAAACATGATGGAATAAACTGGCTGATTTCACACATCAGCCTGAACATACAGGTTTGAAAATAAGCCTGATGCTTCGTATGGAACTATAGTACAAACTACCTGACTGAGAAAACAACAAAGACAACATGAAAGAAAGTCTGTTGAAAGCAGGGTTCTGGTAGTGTTTAATAGATACACAAACGATCACAAGTTATATAAATGTAACCGTTACAATATGGGAATCTTTCCAGAATTTTTCCAAAATGGTTTTGTCCCCTCAGATACAGAAAGTGCAAGATAAAGACCAAAATAAGTCTTTATTTGTCAATTATATGCATAACGTTCAAGAGTGGACACATGAGACAGGAAAAAGAGGAGGAAAGTGGAGGAAAAAAATCTGTCTAATGCAATTCTGGTATGATCTTTAAACCTCATTAAGCATTGAAGTGGGACAATACCATGCATGTGGGAGAGGCATGGATATCACAAAATGTCATCTCTGTTTACTGCAGCCAAGCCAATGCACAATTAATACCCAATGGCATTTCATTGTCTTTCTCTCAGGCCATCAACGGATATTACTCCTCAAAGTTTGTACGCTCCTGAATACTCAATATCAGTAGAACTGCATGCGGGAGGATCGAGCTGGGCTTTGTTTGTGACTTGACTTGTTCATAGACATGGTGTTATTTTTTTGTTCTGGCAGGAAGTGTGCGTGCTCTGTGTGAACTGTTACATTTCCCTGGGTCCAACACAATGTTCTACTGACTGTCATGAATGGAAAAAGCCACGGCAGAAACAGTTTTATGGGGCTCGGCAAAACGCATCTTCCACATGCACAATATATTCTACCAAAACACAGAAACGTCCATAAACATTATCAATTAAAAATCTGGAGATGTTTCAAAACATAAGGACAGTGCCAAAAAAGATTGACAAGAGTCTAGTGATGCTTATTACTGAAGGAGCAGTTTATATTTATGTTGAGTGCTCCAATTAAAAAGAGTGCTTTGGGGCACGAGGGTGGCTGCCTTGGAAAATTGGTCTTAAAGCTCAAGCAGGCAATTTGCACCTACAATTGGTAATGATGAGGGCTAATTGCTTTTGCGCTACCTTTTTGTGGGGTAATGTTTTCCATACATTTTTTAGTGAATAAGACTGATAAGGTCAGATATAATACCAACAGATTGGTTGATTGATAAACCTCACTGAGCTCCCAAGGGGAAGTTTAAATGGTCACACTGCACAGAGAAGGTGGAGATTCTGGGAAGAAATTATAGGAGCCATGTTGAGAAATGTTGATTATACCTTTCACATAATGGGCTACCTAACATCCAATAAATCAGACTATACATTAACTGTAAGTACATTTCTAAAAACCTATCACCAGCATACTGTCTAATCTTTATGGTTAAAGTAAAAGTATTTTAGCATTTTGTACAAACTGAAAATAACACAAGACCAAACATGTTCTGGTTCCAGCTTCTGAAATGTGAGGATTTGCTACTTGTCTGTGATTTACATGTCAAGCTTGGGGTTCGGGCAAAACAAGCAAACCTTAAAATGTTGAAAACTGAGGAGCAGTTTTTTTCACAATTTTTTGACATTTCATAGACTGAACAATTTATAGAGAAAAATAAACGGCAGATTAATCCATAATGAAAATAATTCTTAGTTGCAGCCCTTTTAATAAGCTTTTCCAAATGTTTTACTCTCCTCATATATTGACGATGTCCCAGGAGTTGTTGCAACGCTGTGACTAGTTTTAGAGCTGTGAGACAACTTTTAATTTCTGTTGTGCACTGCTTTGTGAGACAATAGTATCCACTGACATCTCATGCAAAACTTAAGCCAATTTAGCATTGTCACTGGCAACTTTTAGCTTACTTAATTATGCCACTTTTCCAGTGTTAACACGCATCATACTAAAAATCCTGCTAAGAATAAATAAGAAGAATGGAATGGGCACAGCTAATGTCATTTATCAACAAGAAAACATCAAAATCACCTAAATCAGAGCTGGGGTGTCTCACCCCACACATTTTTGAAGACATAGTTGAAGGATCACACAGTGCAGAGAGAAACAAGACTGAGAGTCTACAGCCACGATAGCAGCTCTGTGAGGCTGCACTTAGTTACAGTGGTCCTTGGAGCTAAATGCTAAGCATTCTAACATGCTGACCATTGTTGCAGAACGCTAGTTCCTGTCGGTTTCCTCTTGTGTTCGAAGAGACTATTCTGTTCACTGTTATGATTTACTTCCTGTTTTTGTTCTTTTTAGGTTCACCCGTGTTCTAGTGCTCACCTGTCCTATTCCCTCATTAGTCCCTTTTCTATATATACTGTACATACAGTCCGCTTCCAGTCCTTTGTCGATTCATCCTGTTTATGGCACCGTTCGTACTTCTGCTTGTAGTGCTTGCCCTGCATTTTGATTCCGTGTTCTGGTTTTGCCCCTGTGGATGTTCCTCGTGCTTATATCTCTGGACTTGGACTTACCTGTTGCCTGTCTACCTGCATTACACGAATGTAGGCTTATGTACTACAAATTAGCAGAAAACAAAGTATAGGAGAGGCTGATGGGAGTGACGCTAATTTTGCTGGTATTTCGTAATAAACCAAAGTATCAGTTTTTTTCCTGACAACTAAATGAAAATTTACAGAATCACCAAATTATTACAGTTGATCCAGATTCATTTCTGTACATGAATGGCAATCCATTTCACTCCACAAATGGTGGAGCTAGAGAATAACCAAAGTCAGTAGGACTTATCCTCTTGGGACCATGAATGTCTGTGTTATAATTTAATGGCAATTCAAGATGAGATATCTCAGTCTGGACCAAAGCGATGGACTGACCAACTGAACAACATTGCCATCCATACAGCCATGCCAGTAGGCAAACATTCCTACACTAGATGTCTATCTGAAAGTGCTGTAGCTAAATTCAAGGACGTCATTCCATCTGGCATTTAATTCAATGCCATATCTCAATATAACAGTACTCCTAAACTATCTTTAGTCCCTCCCAAATTGATCATCTTGTTGATAGTGCTGCAGTCTCACTGCGAAAGACACTCCACTCTATTGCCCCTAATAATAATAATAATAAAACAAAGGAGGTTAGGTCCATGGTATAACTCCCAAACCTGCATATTACAGCAAAAATCACATAAACTTGAAAGAAAATGGCGTTCAACCAATCTGGAAGAATCATGTTCAGTCTGGCAAGATAGTCTTAAAATGTATAGGAAGGCCCTCCATAATGCCAGAGCAGCCTATTACTCATCATTAAGAGGAAAATAAGAACAACCCCAGGTTTCTGTTCAGCCCTGTAGCCAGGCTGACAGAGTCACAGCTCTATTGATCCATGTATTCCTATACTGTAGATCTCAGTTGTAACGACTTCATGAGATTCTTGAATGATAAAATTCAGGGCCATCTGCCCTCAGCTGGTACTGAATTATCTTCAAACACAGGAATCCTAGAAGCAGCTGTAAAACCTGATATACATTTAGTCTGATTTTCTTTTATCAACCTTCATCAACGAACTTCATCAGCGAGTTATTCATCCAAGCCTTCAACGTGTCTCTTAGACTCCGTCCTAACTAGGCTGCTAAAAGAAGTTTTACCATTAGTTAGCACTTCTTTACTAGATATGAGCAATCTGTCCTTATTAAAAGGCTATGTGTCACAGTCCTTTAAAGTAGCTGTAATTAAACCTCTTCTTAAAAAGCCCACTCTTGATCCAGGGCTTTTATCAAACTATAGGCCTATATCTGACCCTCCCTTTCTCTCTAAGATCCTTGAAAAAGTGGTCGCCAATCAGTTGTGTGACTTCCTACACAACAATAAGTAGTTTGAGATTTGAAAGCTGGATATTCTCGAACGCACATCTATTTGGGTTTGGTAAATAATTCCTAATAAAATAATTTCCATTTCAACTATTTTTGGGGCTGCTTCAAAAGTATCAAAATAATGCAAAAAAAAATGCAGAACACATTTTTTCCTCCTCGGATTTTCTGAATCCATTGATATTCTACAGGCTGGATGGGATGCTTTGGCTGGATGTGGCCCGGGGGACGCCAGTTGACGAACCCTGGTCTACAGTTGCCTGGCTATTAATTTGACATTCAATAACTTACTCAGACTATTCTCCCCAAATAACGTGTTGTCCTGTGTCCAGTCATGAGCTAAACTACCAAGACAGGCAAACCTGATGTCCTGTTTGATTATTAGATATGCCCACTGTCAGGTGACAGCATACTCTAACTCATTGTTATAAGTTGCGTATGATAATTGTGTTATACCCGTAGAGGCATTCAGTAATGATTAACATTCAAATATTTTCACTTAAAATGTGCTTGGGTATGCAGAACATAGCTTTGACTTTGTATTGCATTTCTTCACTGAAGCACTGAAGACCTCCACTCTAAAAGATTAGCTCTGGTTTTATGTTACTACAAATAAACAGGCCAAAATACAACTTGTCTGTGTTTACCTTAAGGTGTAAAGTATCTTCCCATCATTCCATATTCTGAGCAGCTGGTTAGGCATTGTAATCCAGTGGGAATCTGCATTCTTGGAGTTTCTGAAGATGGTATCCGGTAGCCAAATAAGTCCAACCATATTGCTGTTCAAAGTCAATTTTTTCATTGTGCTGTTGTAACTGAGACGGCTGTCTGTCCACGTCTGGGCAAAGATGATGTCGATTTGGTATTCCTAAGAGAAAATCAAAAGACATGTAGGTGTATAATTTGATGTGATTTCATTTCAAAAACATTCAAGAACTTCACTAATGCTGTTGTGTGCCATGTGTCATTCATCACTTTCACCAGCGGGAGCATTTATCATTTTACTTGTTCACTGGCCCGTATGTTGAACACAGGCCTCACCTGGCACCTCTCAATAATCTGCTTAACTCACCATTGTGCTGACAGCAAACTCACCATGGCTGCAGTTCATCTGGAAGTTAGCCTGTGGTTTTAAACTCCTGCCAGCGCCCCCACAGCAACTCCATTTTTGTTTCATAAAGAATCATAAAGCATCATTTACTACATTTTAAGTGATGTATGGAAAGGTTCATCACAGTTAATGCACTTGACAATTTGCGTAACTGGTGGGGACCATGTATATTTGTACATCATGTAATGCCAAACCACCTAATAGTCTAGTCCAAAGTGGTGCACTGACCGACAGACAGGTCTAGGCATCCCTAGAGCCATGACACTAGCATGGCAAAAGATATTTAACATAAAAATATGGAAAAAAAAGCAGAACTATTTTCATATAGTCTATAGCCTTTAGGTGTAAAGTATTAACGGTGAAAAGCCAATACACACATTTCGCAGGAGTAAATATATTCTCAACATACATCCAGGTATCACTGTACTTGATGCAGACACATGATGCGACACTGAAGTCATGCGATCAGCTTAAGGGTTAACATCGGTGACATAGGAAGGCTGAAAAGCTTGAACATATAGCCTACACACAACAGTAAGTTAGTCTGTAAAACATCCGCAGCTCTTTCATTCGTTTTTCAGGGCTGTGATTAAAAGAGCCACACCACTGCTGCCTCACATTAATTGGAAACTAGATGCTCCATTAATTGTGTATATGATGATATGTGGCCACTTATAGATACTTACTGTACATAAGTGACAATACAAACAATATCAATGTTGCGACAATATAAATTATGCAAATAAACATGACTAGTCCCTGCTTTGTAACCCAACTGCCTTGACAGTGATGCTGCTGTGCAGGCTCAGACAAAGCCAAAGAATCTCTTCAGCAACAGTTCTTAAGGTCCTCTTTAGCAACAATACAGATAAAGATGTACAGTTTAATGAAATTAATAATAGTCTGCCCTCCTACAGCAACCCACACCTTTTCATATCGCTGCCACCGTCTGAAATGCATTTGACCTTTTATCCAATCTCAGATTGAATAGCTCACCAATTAGAAGGAAGTCCATAATCAAGAGAACCACTGGGTGCTCATGTCCTTTAATTGTAATTTTTGAAAAACTGAACATTATCTAGGATTTAATGACCACTGGAAGAAAAGTGCTGCAAATCCATAAATAGAACTAATATGAGATGAAGCAATCACCTTTGGCAATAGTGAGTTGCAGAAGGAGGGTGAACGGTAAATCTGTAATAGCACACCAAAACCTCAAGCTTTGTAATCTCTAACTATGCTGAAAGAGTATCGATCCCCGCCGCTTTCAGCCACTACAGAAGGCATCGCTGTGAAGAAAATGGGACTTTCACCGAGTGCCTCAGTGGAGCTGCTATATTAAGGCTTCTGATCTAGAGGTACTGTAAACTCGCAGTAACACCAAAGATACTGCTGTACAGTCGGAAAAGACCCCACGTGATAAATTGACTCAAACTGAAGTACAGAACAAATGATCCCCTGAGACATGAATCAAACGTGGCAGATGCTTAATTCTGCATGGAAATACCACCTGTACTGTGAACCTTGTATAAGTGAACCTTGTATTAGTTTCAGAAGACTAGTAGCAAACACTTTAAGGTTAAAAGTGAGAGTATTCTTTTCTCTCTGTTTTCATGGTTTGGGTTAGTCTTCTTAGTTCCAGTTAAGGGAAACTTTATTACTACAGTATTAAAAAACATTTTAGATGATAGCACTTCTGACTTTGTGGCAACAAGTTTTGGGGATGCCCTTTCCTGTTTCAATGTGACAACTCCTCTGAAGATCTGGTTTTGAGTTTGGGTTGGAAGAACTTGAATGGCCTGCACAGAGCCCTGACCCCCACCCCATCCAACACCGTCAGGAGGAATTGTAATGTCAACTGCCAGTCAGACCTTATCACCCGACATCAGTTACCGACCTCACTAATGCTTTTGTGGAGTGAAATATTAAGTGGCGTAATGTTCAGCTGCACACATATCTTTGGCATGTAAAAAAAAAACATCCACATGAAGATACATGAACACATTTGTTGAACCAAGTTGACCAAAGTAACCAAGCTTCAAGCACCACCTACTTTGCGAGGATGTATGGATTATCTTCACTGTTCCACTATGGTATGAGCAGGGCTTCAGAAAGCTGCTGCACTGCTGTCTGACGGGCTGAAACTGTCAGACATGTTGCACTTGTGGCCACACCCCAATCAGTGATGTCACAAAAGGGCAGCACAACTTTTAAATGCTACCGTGTGGAAAGTGATATATTTAATTCCATCATTCATCATTACTCCTGTTTAAAAGATGTTAAATTGGGTCACGCTGAACAGATTTACTTTTGTAATGGAATACTTCCCAATCAATTTTTAAATCATCTGGACACATTTTCCAACAGAATATTAATTATTGGAAATCTGCACATGGCTTAATGTCGACTCTGATATGAGGGGAATTATTCTACCACAGTTTACCCCCAGAATACAAATCAGACAGCGACCAGGCTGACTAATGGGTCAGGGTGGAATAAACAGCTGGAATGTGAAGCAGCCTGGTTGAAGTCACCTACCATGATGACACCACTGCTCTGTGCCGCCTGCGGTGGTGCAGCTTTACAATTCTGTGAAAAGAGAGCAGAGGCATATGCCACTGACCTTCCACTTATGCAAATAAGGCATTAGTAATGATTTGTTTTGGAGAATTTTATGGATGAACCTTGGTACACACTGTGTTGTCTGAGCTGGGTAGGATACCCCTCATCATCACCACATCCCATTACGTATGTTCCCACTTATACCTCCTGCATGGAATTATATGTCTATAAATTGATGCTGTAACTTAGAAACACACAACACTACATGTTGCTGCTTTTTGTTGGCTCTCCAGCCCTTTTTAACCAAACAGAGAAGTACTTCATCTCTTTTAAATACTGGACAGTCTTCTTCTCCCACAGTTCAAGATAGAAATGATCCATTGTCAGATATGAAATAGAACATCAGAACATTCACATTTGAACATCCTAATCAAATAAACATTTTCCTGACAAAAACTGTGGTATATTAAGTTTTGTTAGTTCATTTCCAAAAGTGCAGTACTGGTCTCTGCACCAGATACTGTAAAAGTAGGGCAAAGCACACGGCTCGCACTCCGCAGTGTGAAGCTGGCACTTTATTATGCAGCGCAAGGCATACAGTACATTACATACTGTATCTGTCCTGTGCTTTGAGACATCTTGTCATGTTCCTTTGTTGGCTTGAAGTCTCTCCTTGTGTCCTCATTAGAAGCAGCTAAAGGTCGCTTGAGACAAACTTTCATCATCCACCTGGTGAGACCTGCTGCCCTTTTGTCAAGTGCACAGATGCAGCATGCAATGGCTGGAAGCAATGATTGTGAGTGCTTAGGTGGAACAAAACTCAGGTTTTTCAGTGAGCACAGCTTGCATACTGCATTGCTCTTATTCAGCTACTTTCATCTGCTTTCTAGGAAACTAAATGTGTCCAAACCTTCACTTTTAAATGAGAGAGAGAGCAAGCGAGCCACATCCGCATGCGATTCCTCCCACAGTCGAACAACATGCAAGTCAGGTGAAGTGGAAACTCCAAATTGCCCAAAGAGTGTAGCCCACCTCCCACACAATGCATGCTGGGAAGGGCTCCAGCCCCCCATTGACCCTGCAGAGAATAAGTGTGTATAGAAAATAAATGGCATGGATGGAGGTTGGAGTTGGTTAACATGCTCCGCTGCCCTCGAGGTAGCGTAATGTTACACATGGAACACTTGTTAGTGTCCATTATTTATGTTTCACACTTTCATTGACTTAATCAACTCCCAACAGAACTGTCCAGCATCATTTGTTCTCTAGTTACGCTTTTCTACTCTGTATATTCTTCAGTCTACCACACACACAACCATGGTGGTTATGGAATGCTTGTCCCTCCTCAGTCCCATGCAGGTTCCGTCTCTTTGGCGCAAATAAAGATTTTCGAGCTCCAGTAACTTCCAAGATTGCAGGCAGCGATAAACCCAAATCCAAATTTAAAAAATGGGTACGTCACAGATGCTAGGTCCTTGTCTTTCTACAATCTTAAGCCCTACAACCAACTCTTTGATAACTACTAAATCAAAGTGAATCTCAAACTCCCCTGATGGCACACCTTGAATCCTCTCCCCCCCCCCAGTCGTTGCATAGAGTATGCCTCCCTCAGTCATGCCTTACACCTTCTAAAATGGTGAAGCAGTGGTAGCACAGTACATCTGCTCATCTTTTCTTGTCTCGATAGGAATCAAAACAGTATACAAAGCAGCAAGCTCAGTTCTGTGGTCACACAGGTATCATGAAAGACACGAACACTGGTAAAACAGGAAAGATATTTGTGTTTGTTCATTACATGCTGATTGAGCCACACTAACCGCATATTAATATTCCACTGAGATCTGTTCTGTTTGTAGCGTTACCAAGAGAGCCTCATTATATGATCCTCGTGCTGATGACTTCATTACCCAAATCTTCCAGCCAGAAAAATAAAGAGAGAAAAAAATCTGATAGATCGCCCGGGTTTATTAAGTGAAAACATAGTTACAGAATGGCTCACGCACAAAAAAACAAAAACCTAGGTTGAACCAGCTAACCCAACTATTGATGAAATAATTTTATGGAGTGAACAAAACATTTTCAAGGCAATTTTTTTTATCACAGCAGGTAAGAGCCAAACAATTACAGTAGGCTTCAAATGTCAGGAACATTACAAATTAATATTGTGCTGGGACCTAAAGAAAACCACAGTACCAACGATGTTGCAGTAGTCCGGCCAGTAGCTCGCTTGCGCAGTGGGAAACGAACTGGCATGAATATTGTATTTCTCTGGGTATCCAGTGTGTGATAGCCTGTGAGTGGGCAGCTCGCTCCACAGGGTGAGAATAGCATCAGGGACCCCACTGGCACCGGCTTTCGTGTTTGGCAGGAATATTTGGATAACTCCAGGTTGCCTTGGACACTGCATGACCCACAAGTATAAAAATAGCTTCTTTATAATTACACAGAGGCTACCTTCTCCAACTTACCATATTGTTCATTGCTTATTAAAACATAGCTCAGCTTATTGTTTCTACTGAATGGGTCATTCATGATGGCTTCATCGTCACTGTGCCTAATCAAGAGAAAAGGAAGGACGAACAGACGGGTTTTCCATTTACAAACAATGCAGGATGCGTGTGCAACAGAGGGTAGACAACACGACACCACAATGTGTTGATAGCTTAATTATGGACACTTTGAGAGTTTAGAAACGATGCAACTTTAAAAAGATGGAACACTTTAAAAATACTGTTTAAAGTGCATATTTGTATGCAGCACTTGTCCTTGCATTTTAAAAACTTTACCACACACACGCCTGTCTTACCATGTTGGCATTATCAAAAAAGCAACGTTAGCATATACTGCACAAGGGAAGAGCGCAGAACCTTCTGCATTCTGGATATTATATTAATAATGCCAGCAAATATAAAAATGCGTACCTGACCCTGCCATTACTCAAAAATATACCTGATCACCAAACCAATCACCAAAGCAGTGATCATAGAGCCTGAGAGTCATAAACACAGCATTGCGAGTTGTTTTACCTGAAAATAAACATTTCTTCCTCACCAGGTTCCGTGCAGAACTGCCCACCGCCTTCCATTACTTTGTACCATATTAAATCCAGGGCTCTGACCAGATCGCTATATATAAAGTTAATAGCTAATTCTGCACTCTGAGCTAATCCAGAAGTATCCTCCTCGACCTAATAAACATTTTCCACCCATTTCTTCATGATTTGTGCAGTTTAAAAAAGAAACAAAAGCAAGTCTTAATGTTGATCTAGCCATAAGCTCTCAGCCATGTTGGTTTGTTTCTAGCCCATCCCCCCAAAATACAGGAACGTCTCACTAATGCCGCTGCATTAGTTGGTCAGATTACATTTAACCGTTTCACTTTTCAAATCTTCTGTGCTTCTAGGTTGAGTTGTGTTGCATGCAGGTCATCTCAGCCATTTAATTCATTGAAATTCCATGCAAATGATGGAGGCTACTTCATTTCTGCACAGGTGTGGTGGAGTCAGACAGAACAGTTTCCCTTTCCCTCCTCTGGTGTCTCAAAACTAACAATTTGTCATTTACAGACTTTTTGAAAGTCTTGGCCCCTTACCTTCCTGCTGAGATATGCTGGTAATCAAAGTGTTGCAGAAGAGTGAGAGTTTTATGAATATATTAACCTGGTACACTATTAGTCATTTGTCCATCATGTATTTCTTAAATGTCAAAACTTACATATACAAGCATTTATGCTTTTGTGGCTGTTTAAGGGGAAACTTTCTCGTGAGCAACTTGGAAATGTTTGACTTAATGAGGTGATAAAGAGTGCCAATTTGAACCAGTGGTGTATCTGTTGGAGAGGATCGTCAGCTTGGTCTTCACATCCAGCTTTTGATTAATTTCATGCTCTGTCCCTTGATTTGGAACTTTCCAATTTGGAAATCTATTTGGGCTAATTTAAAATTAAATAAACACTAGAAAAGAATCACTTGGATAAATAAAGGAATGAATAAATAGTGAAATAAGTCAATACATTACTAAATGTTTGCTCGTTATTTCATTCCACACATCTGCTGCTGGGATTCGATTTTCTAACATTAACATTTTTTTTTTTTGTAACACCCAAATTTAGCATTCATTGTGATGCTTTTACATTTATTATAACCGCGTCCCCAGAGGAAGAATCCTACGGCCTTCGGTGATCCACTGAGCTTTCCTCTAGCACCACCATGAGGTTCATCTTTAAGGTTTGAGTGAAATGTCTCAAGTATTGGATAGATTGTGATAAAATTCGGTGCAAACATTTACCCTCAAGATAAATTCTAATCACTTTGGTGGCCCCTTAACTTCTCATCTAGCACCATCATCTGGTCAAAATATCAATTTGTCCAATACTTTGATGTCTGACTGAATTCCTGCAAAGCTAATGACACTCCAATTAGCCTCAGACGTATTTTGTGTCTAGTGCCAATTAGCAAGTGTGAGCATGCTAACACGCTAATCAAGAGTTGAGAATATGATAAACACTGCATCATGTTAGCATCGTCAGTGTGAGCACGTTGCATTTAGCTCGGTTCCTATGTACAGTCACAGTGCTGCTAGCATGGCTGTAGACCTTTGAAATAGCTGTTGGTGTGAGTAGTAACCTAGCAACTGTATAAGGTAAAGTAAGAGGACTTCCTTGCTAATTTCCTTGAGATTTGACCTGCCAAAAGTGCTTGTTTATTACTAGAACTTTTGCCAGATCATTAAAATTGATTTCTTTAATTTTCTTATTAACTACTACTTCGTCTGAACAATACTTTAAAATGAACCGGTCCATCGTTTGAAAACAAGTTTCAAATGCACTTGCAAGCACAGGAATGTCAAGGGTGCATGGACCTCTTAACTTCTATTTAACAGTCAATGTTAACAGCATTTATGGATGAGGAGCTAAGGCATCTGATTCCAGTGCAGATATTCTAGCCACGTCCAACTGAAGACTCTGGTAAAGACCCAAAATATGCTAGAAGGATTACACATCCATCTGTTCAGAGAGCACCTCAGTATGTGGTGCCGAATGGATAGATGAAAAGATAAATTAATGGGCTGATAGCTCACTTGCTGTTTGAGCCATTCAGGCATCAAGTGATGTCCCCTTTTGTTAGCGTACAGTACAAATGTCATTGATTGCTGCAGTGGACTCCAGCTGCCACTCCATTCAAACCTCTTGCCCCCTCTATGTCAAAAGACCTGGGACAACAATTTACTGGGCTAGTGAACATCATTAAGTCCATTTCTTTTTAATTTTTATATTGAATTTTCTCCACAGGTGTGCAGAGCAGTTTTCCTGTTCATTGTCCTTTTGAGGTGAAAATGGCCCAATTTCTTCTGAGTTGCTTCCTAAAGCGAAGGGATTTAATCACAGTCTGTCTCCGGGAGAAGTCATGACACCATGAATTATACACTGCATTGTAATTAGGAACAATACAAGTATGACAACTGATACTGTATATGAATTCTTCTCTGACAATGGGGCTTAAAATTAGCTTGTCACAAAGAGGGGGTGAGTGCTTGTTATTGTGGCACCGAGCATGTACTAAAAATGCAGTAGTACTCATGTAGGCATACTGAATATTCCATAAATGTATAAAGCACAGGCTGCTGCTTGTCATATGGATACAATGTACCATTATACTGTTGCAGCAATATTGAGATACAAGCACAGAACTATATGATAGGATTAAGTAAGTAAGCATGTAAAAATGCATTCAAAAGCAAACAATGGTCACTTATTAGCTGTGGGTTGCTCACAGGTCTGTGCAAGCGTATTCCTTTTCCAGATATTCTGACCAAATGTGGCTCTCAGCTTGCACAACCAGTAGGTGTTCCGCCAGCTCGAGAGCTGAATCAAGTTCAGTGGAAAAAGCTGTTGCCTGCTCAAAAAGCAGCTCAATTATTATTTTTCTTTTTTAAATAAAAGTTGCTAAAGGGTCTGAACGTTTCTCAACTGTAGCCAAGAAGTCGCTCGGGTGGCAACAGTGATGACAAGGTTAGAGCCCCCACACAGCCACAGTACAGGCACGAGTTTTCGCTTAATTTGGCTGATTAGACCTGTCGTGGGTGTGTGCAGTCTGCTTGATTAACAGTAATGTCGCATAATGCTACAGTGCAACAACCTACACCTTTATGTTACACCAGACTTAAACCTGAGACACACAGAATAACTGAAGACACCTGTGTGGTTTAGCAGGGCCTTTAAGTCAAGCTCAAAGAAAACAGAAAGTTAACAGGATTAGGATTTACCAGGGATGAAGGGATCTTACACTCCGGATAGGTGACCTTATTTAGTGGATCGAGTATAAGCCATGACATGGTCTAATATCAAGTATAATTTCTTTATCACTCTTTGCCGACTCACTTTTTAGTGCCACAACGCTGATGTCACGGGGTGCGAAGTACAGGCATCAGGGAACGGACCCAAACGCAGACAGCAGAGGCAGACTGGAGCAGTTCAGTGGTTTATTGAACACAAGATTATCTTACGTGAGATACATGTAGACAGGCAACAGGTAAGTCCACGTCTGGAGAGCACAGGGAACATAGAACGGGCAAGACAGGAACAAGGAAACTAAGCACATGGCGAGCAGAAAGACTCAACAAGAGGTCAAAGAAAGGGGGCCGGTATACTGTATATAGGGAAGTGGGTAATGGGGAACAGGTGTGGATTATCAATGAGACACGAGGGCAGGAAATGAGCAGACCTGACTGGTAAGGATTTCAAAATAAAGCAGGAAACACACAGGACGTAACGGATGCTAGCATTGGGAGAACAAAAGTTGGATTGGTGCATCCTTACTATTTAGGTGCTCACCCACCATCCCAGCAACACTACGTAGGCGTAATGGAAATTTCTATTATTGTGGTGATTCACAGCCCCCCCCCCTTTTTCCTCTGTGCTCATTAGAAACCTGTCATCTCCTGTCATTGGAAGTGATGTGCCCTCCATATTACCCTTGTACGTCAAGTTGTCCATAGACAGCTTCCATCCCTTTTGAAACCGTCTGAAAGGGGTTTGTTGTTGCGGCTTGCTCTCATCTTTTGTGAAACCAAAAGTTATGAGCTGAACCTATAAATCTCTGTTGAACTGTTCCCTTTGCTTCAGTCACCCACAGACTCTGTGTTGTGACTGTACCCCTTTTCAAAAGGTTCATAAAACTCTTAAAGACAAGTGTTACAAAATAACTTTATTTCAGATTTCCACCACAAATGGATGCACTGATCGGGCTCGGCGCAGATACCGACCTCATTAAGCAGATCGGGTGTCGGCCAAACGTCGCAAATTTAATACATTGATGCATTAATACAAGAAACACATTTGCAGGGGTCCGCTAACATGCGCAAAGCTACCACTGAGACTTTGCCACTTCCCGCATGTAAATCACAATAAATGCATCTTAATGTGATGGTAGGCTTTTACTGCGAAACCGGAAGTGGTGACGATGACACTCACGTTACCAAAGATTTACTCCATAGAGTTTTTTTAAAAGTAGATTCTGAATTTTAAATCTGGTGGTTGTTTTGAAATGGGCAGAATAGATTGCATTACATGTTTAACAAATGCTTGATGATGGCGAATGTCTCAGGAAACACGGGCTGACGTCATGTTATTAACAAAAACCTTTTAGCGACTGGAGTTCAAAAAGGCTCCTGGAGGAGCTACTTTGTTGTGTCGGTGGGTTTTGGACATGAAGTGAACACCAGTAGACAAAACATGATGGGAAGTCAGTTATCATGAGGTTAATTAATGTATTATAATGATACAATTTCATACACCTTCTAAACAATATAGGCTCAATTTAGATCAGTGCATTCCTTCTTTTACAGCTAATAATGTGACCGGACTTTAAATCTGTTTCCCCCTCTGAACTAAAGACCTCCTCTCTATCCACCTGACCGTCGGTGCTCCCTGTATCCTTTTCTAAAACCCATAACTCTCCCTGCCTTGACCATTTTTCACGCACACTCAACTCTAAGTATCCTAAAATCTCCTGCCTTTCACCCATCTCTTACCAATTTCCGTGCTTTCCTTATCCAGCCTAGACTCCTTCATCCCTCTCTGATCTGCCTCTCCCCTTCCTTCCCTCCCCTCATCCAGTGAGTTTAAGCCTCTCTTGCTTCAGGCTCAAACTCGTGGGAGCTGCGATTTAAAAAAAAAAAAAAAAAGAGTAAAGTCACACTTCTAAGACACAACCTTTGCCGCCACCTTTATGAGACATTGCTGTCTCATAAAGGTAATTTCAATTTTAAATTAATGTATCTTAAAGCCACAGTGCAGGACAATTCAAATATCATTTGTACATTTGAGCAGGCCATTCAAACAGGAATCCAGAGAGAATCAAAATGGTTACGTCAGCAAGATAACATTTCCTGACAGACCATAAATGTGTGACTACATTTGAGGTCAATACGTTTAAAAAACAAAAACAAAAAACCCCCAAACATTTGGTACTTTGTCGCTTCCAATGACACATTTATTGTATCATAAACCCAGTAAACACATGCTGAATAATGAAATTCAGAAATACTAGTAATTAGACATTGATAAATTACAGTTGATAAAAAAACATAAGAATCCTTTTATCCCTGCAAATCCAGACACCTTTAAATCTCGAGTGGACATCTTGAGCACATTTTTGGCTAATTAAAATTGGTGGTCACAGTTCTATAAAAGCTGCCATCGCACTCAATTAAAAAGAGGCATGGCACTACTAGAACATGGTCAGACTCACGATGGACAGTTTAAAAAAAAACAAAAAAAAAAGGGAATCAATGCAGCAGAATGTGGAAGCCAAGAACAGCCGTGCTTGAAATTTTAATTGTTTCATTATCACAAGAAAACCAGCTTTGTTAGAGATAATCAACCCTTTATCACGAGAAATCAAAAAGTCGTTTCTCCTTATTAGCCTGCTTATAATTTTTGTCAGTGATCAGGAGTGTTTGTTTAAGCTGAAAATGTCAGATCAAGGAGTACCCTACCCATATTGATCATGGCATCAGACTGTACTTCAATCAAGGGCAGATAGACATCTCTATAATTAAGTTGTGATCTCGAGATAACGACATTAAAAACATATTTGCAAGCACGGCCGTTCTCGGCTTCCAAATGTTATTAAAAGTTACTAAGATTTCGATGTGAATACAGCATCTTTAAAACTATTCTGAGCCTTTTTGTATGCAGAAAATGATAGACATTTCAGAAAAAGTGGGTCCAGTCTATGTTACCTTCAGCCCACCTTCGGACCCCATTTACATGTGTTGTGGGCAGATTGGCTAGCTATCAGATATCAAAAATGCCATCAGTGCATCCCAGGAAGTATTCGAGACAGATTGAAAGCTGATTGGTCAAACCACTAAGGAGGTGATTTGCGACGTTCTAGCTACATGTTGAAGAAAAAAGAAAATAGAAGTGTAAATGCTTCCCGTTAGCCCAATAAAACCAAGATGGCTTGCAATCAGATTTGTGACCTGGCCAACAGAGGTGGATGTGGGGCTAAAAGTAAATGAAAGTGTATTAAATTGCATCTGAATTTAATCCTGACAGACACATAATATGACCAGTGTAAACGGGGCCTCGGTGTCCCTGAGTTAGATCGGCAGAGTCGTGCGTTGCTGTTCGCCACAAAACAGCTGCTACCACCTGATGGTGGTAACATAAGGAATTTTCAAATCCTACGTATGGTGACTTTAAAAGCGACTGTAATCAATATTTTTTGATATCAAATGACAATGTGAAGTCAATGTGAAAGGTGGCTGGTAGTGATGAACCTACAGAGAATTATCACCTGAAGCTGAAGGCATTTCATCAGCTGACGGGAAAAGCTTTCATAGCATCTGCAAGCAGGTGTGGTCGACAGATCTTGTTCAGCAGCTCAGCTCACTATAGACTGCTTGCTGGCATGCTTGTTGCATACATTAAAGTTGTGTAACTATTCTTTATTCGGATCCCCATTAGCTTCCACAAAGTGGTCGCTAGTCTTCCTGGGGTTCACAACAACAACAAAAATGATCCCCACTGATCTGAATTGTTATGTAACCGATGTGGATTTTCAAGACAAAATTAGCTGGCGCTTACTGATGAACAGCCTGCTTCCCCCTCTCCTTATACCAAAGTATAAGCGACACATATTTTAAGGCCAGAAAAAATATAGCAGTGTGACTTTGCGCCACCATGAAGGCCTGCATTGGAACAGATGCAGAGATGTGGGTATACAAAGTGTGAATAACATGGGAAGAACATAGCCATAATGAAAGGGATGGACTCACCATATTTATCGATGACACTGGTCCGATGCTGTTCACAAAAATGTCGACATCTATAACAGTTGGCTTAACTGCGGAAAAGAAAAAAAGCACAATAATTATTGATCAAGACTTCCATTTGGGCACCATACCTGCCTCTTTTGCAAATCAGAGAGAGGCAAAGTGAAGTCGGATCGATGAGACTTGTTGTTCTGAAGCCTTTGAAGAGCAAATAGCTGCTGTGTGGAGCAGTCCTCACAGAGCTGTGCTTGTTAATAATGACCACACATTAGTCTTTATCACATAAACCTCGGTCATAAAACACCTCTATAAGTGCTCACTTGAATGAAGCATTCATTCATCATTAACCAGACTGCTTATCCCGAAGGGTCGCAGGGGGGGGCTGGAGCCAATCCCAGCTAACATTGGGCGAGAGGCAGGAAACACCCTGGACTGGTCGCCAGTCAATCGCAGGGCAGA
>JAVQJF010046347.1:0-111699 GCA_036023855.1 Gadopsis marmoratus
AGAAGAGGATCTGTGATGGGACCTGGGGGGGGGGGGGGGGGGGATGTTCACTTCACCTGTGATGGAGCGAAAGGTTTCATTGTTTTTAAACCCCATAGCCTTCAAACCTGAGGTGCAAACGTTAGATTAGCGCTCAGGACGCATTTAAAAGCCAGTGTGCAAAAAGAGAAACTCTCCTAAACTACAGAACCCAACGGCTGTGGAGCCACAGCAAAACAATGTAAATGATTAGAACCATTTAGAAACTATTGGTATAAAGAAACGTGTCTCACGCAGGAAGATATCACTGTATGACAGATCACACAGTAACTACTTAACCTTAGACAGCCCATAATGTTGACGGGACATTCCCCTTGGTGAGTTTAAAGCTGTATTATGTGATGTTACGATTCTTGGAGCTGGTTTGAGTAATCCCTTATTTATTGGTGTAGTTGTGTTGTTTTCTGGTTGCTGATTTTTGTTTTTGCGAACGTTTCTGGTTCTCAGTTCGATCATGGAAATGATAAACATTAATATTTCGATACCAGCAGGCGGTTTATAGGACCAGTACGTTGACACTTGCTCCTGGTAAGTAACATTTAATTAAAAAAGATGACACAGTTGAGTTTTTAAAATTAATTTATGAGTTTCTTTCATGAACTACAGCACACAACAAATCTTCAGTATGCCTACGTAGAAATATCAATAAATAAACAAGAAATATTCCCGTGAGGTTGTATAAAAGTTTAAAAATGTTTAATAAACTAAATTTAGACTTTATGCAGAGAATAGACGTCTGTTGCCGTCAGGCTCCTGCCAATCTCAACAGCAAACAAAATACTTGGGAGAAAATGCAAAGCAATAACACAATAATACTAAAATAAACAGAATTAAACAGACAGTAGGTGCATCTAAGCATCTATTAAAAAAAAAAAAGTGAATGTGTTTAACGTCGATAAATCAGTCTGCATTTATCTACAAATGAAGGAGTGATTCTTACAGTGTCTGTTGTCCACAGCTGCTTCACACTGAATGAAACGCTTCTCCTTTACTTCATTAAACCCCTGCAGTCGTCTGAAGGCAACAGGACAGATATATTGATATATCTGCAGCCTCCGATTGAAAACAGCAGAGATGTGACTGATTATTCATTTGGTCATTAGGATACATCATCTAGGAACAACCAATGTCTGTACAAAGGTTTGCATCAATCCGACTTTAAATATTTCAGAGGAAGTGACAACGTGGGCCTGCTGGTAGAGCTAGATGACAAGTCAGGGATCTTGTGGAAAAAACATGAGTGCCTGTACAAAATGTGACGGCAATCCATCCAATAATACTTGGTGAAATGTTTCAGCGTGGAGGCTCAACACGTCCTGGATCTCTGTCTGTACCTGAACAAACAGACAAAACTGAGCATGGGTTTGAAGACTTGCACTGCAGTTCCCAAAATGTTAGTGTTCCAATAAACGCAGAGGAAGGAGCCTGCAGTTCATCAGCTTCCTTTACCGTAAATCCAAACTCAACATTGTTGAATGTAACGCCTTGGCATATGCTGCGGAAGAGACAAGTGTTTACTGTCAACAGTGTTTTTAATGATTTCATTAAAGCTCAGTGGCAGTACGTGCAGCGAGTACCTTTGGGATTGTTGTGGAAGACACAGTTGTTGGCACAGGTGTCGGGGTGGGAGTCCCAGAAAGAGGACGCACAGCAGCAGAGGGGAGGGGGCTCCAGCTTCTCCCGAGACAGCCGCGCCTTCATCTGAGCTCTGAAGGCTTCGACGAACCTGCAGAAAGTCACAAACGGCCCGTTTAGCTCCACGAAGCCACCCGCACCTTTTCTAAGGACGCACATGTACTTCAGGTCAATTTGGCACACATCAAGTTATACGGCCTGATATAACAGTTATGACTAATCTGAAGCAGAGCCGAGGTCTGGGCTACAGAGGCCTGGTAAGCTCACATCTTTCGAACTCCACACATCCAGATTTTTGTCATTTCCTTGTAGTCTTCAGCTGACATCACGTGCCTCAAGTGACATTACTTGCGATAAAACTTTGTACAGCATCCTCTAGAGCCACAAAAAGCTCTAGGTATGATACATATGCATATACATAGATACATATGCAGATGCACTTGCCATGTTTTGGATAAGTCGATGGAGCTCCCCTTAAAGTTTTGGCAAATTATAGCCATTGATTACCTTGCATCTACTTTTCCTTTCTCCTCCTTTCTCCTCCTCTGCCGCTCCACAGCTCTCTGCTGCTCCTCCTCCTCAAGCTTCAGTCGCTCTAGAATCAGCAGCTCTCTCTCCTCCAGCTTCTGTCTGGCCTCGGCGAGCTGCCGAACTCTCTCCAACTTTCTCTCTTCTTGCAGACGGATCTGTTCTTTCTCTGCTTTGATCCTTCAGTGAGAGACAGGCACATTTGACCAAACAATCACACTGTCGTACATTCTAAATGACTTAAAACGTTGCTGAATTCAAGCTGCTCATTGTCAAAAAAAAACATTTAAAAGCCATGGTTCAAAGTTACACAGGTTCATAGTTTGTTAAGACAGATTTTGTGCGTGGAATCATTTCAATTTAACATTCACACCAATAACAGGAAGTGGTGCATGAGAAAATACTGTGTTCTCGTCACCTGGCCGTCCTCTTCGTGTGCTTCCTGTGCTGTTTGTTCTCCTTCACTTGCTCTCGCTCAATGTTCATGTACAGACGGCGGTGCATCAGGAACTGAGACTGACGCTGCAGAGACAGACGTGTTATCTGACATTTGATAACATTTGAACCCTGTCAGACATTTAGTCAAACAAGTAAAGTCAAAGGTTCATGCACATGTCCCATGTCTACCTGTCTCTTCAGTTCTTCCTGGTCACTCAGAGGCCACAAGACCTGTGGGGCTCTGAGGTTGGAGTGGAAACCAGGATCAAGGGGTGATGTGTCAGAATCCCCCAACACACCTTCACTCATCTGAAACATATACAGTCAGAACAGAGTCAGTATCCCTAGAAAATAGGGTTTGGTTGATGATCAGTATGAATGTACCAAGCTAATTTAAATCAACAAAGCATTTTTTGTGAAAGGGAAAAGTCTGGTGATATTCTATATTTTTGTTATGGTCAACAAATCCCATATAAAATAACTGATTCTGCCTCCAAGTATTGTCTGTTTATTCAACTTACAACCCAACTTACACCACTCTGCTGCTGTAAATACTAACACATATCTCGCGGCTGAGAACAGTCCCCAACAAATGCACTACTTCCTACATGTTTTAAGTGAAGTTTATGAATGAAATGAAACTACATATGTGAGCTGCTTTTAAACATTTTCATCTTCCGTAGGAATCAATGGGCACAGACCAGGCAGGGAAGGCAGAAAGTATCAAGAAACGGACTAATGGATTGTTGGTTTCGGTGTTTTTATGAAATTTGTTCACAACAATATATAGAATATCAGGAGCCTAGTGCTTTATCTTATCCAGTAGTTAGTTTACAGCTATGGTTTGGGTTTAGATCTGCCAATCCTCCTAACCTGCTGAACAAGGGGACATTTTTGTCGACCGGCAAAGAGATAATCATCTCCCTGTTCCTCTTCTTCCTGCTCTGCTCTCAGCACGTGAGGTTCAGCTTTCTGTTGAGTGCAGGGGAAAAAGATTTTTTATTACACCCTGGATGTGTAAGAAGAGTTACAGGAACTACACGTTTTTAAAAAGAGGAACGAGTGTGAGACACCGGCACTCACATGTCTGGATGGAGAGATGTTCCATTCGCCTCCTGGGAGGTCTGAAGACATTTCCCCATGCGGGATCACCCGACAGGCAGCCAGTCTGAATCTGACCTGCCTCATGCCTTCACTAGACTGGAAAACCGTGGACATAAATAATCCTCCACATTAATCACTGTCACATTATTCTATCACTCACACAAGGAAACAATGCAATCATTCAACCAAAAAACAAACAGAATACCGCAAGAAATAAAACCACATAGGGCCGACCAACAGATAGAAGTCCGCCTGAGCAGACTTTGATCCTCCACAGAGAACATAAGAGCCTCACAAATACTGGATCTTTGAGGCTGACACCAATAATTATATCGAAGGTTTAAACAATCTGAGAGCAATAAATGAGCCAACATTAATTTTAACATGCCCGCATAAAATAATCAAACATTTTTATAAGGATCACTTAAAAACACCAGAGAGTGATGTTGGGCGATTAGGTCTGGTTCAGTCGGTGTTTCGGTTCATCCCAAAGGTGTTGGATGGGGTTGCCACAAACGTTAAACTTTCCTTTCATTGGGACAGAGCAACTTTGCTGAAAGCATAAAGAGGCCGTGGACCAAAAGTAAACAACGCATTTAGTGCATATTGCTGTATCAATTTCAGGCATATTGTTCGGCTCCATTTCAAACTAACTTTCCACTGTGATGTTATTATTTGCTAAAACTTGACTTAATTATGCTGTGGAGTGGAAATCATATATAATACACCCTCTCACCTCCGGAGAGCTCCTCTGTTGTGCAGCACCTCCCACAGACACCAGCCTCTCACCAGCTGACACATGATGCGTCCAGTGCTGATGCTGCAGATGTGGGATTCTCCTGTCAGGTTTCACCTGGACATAAACAGACACTTTTACAATGGGGACGTCAATCGGACAGAGACAACAGCACAAAACCATTCGTTGATTAATTGATTAGTCCGTCGATCAAGAGATAATGAAAAATAATCTTCAATGTGAAGATTTGCTCCTTTTCTCTGTTTTACATCATTGTAAATTGAATATCTTTAGGTTTGGACTGTTAGTTGGATAAAGCAATTTAAAGAAAGATAAAATAGTGATTATAGCATTTTCACTATCTTCTGACACTTGACAGACTAAATAAATGTTTAATCATTTAATTCTACGCTGAAAATACTCAAATGTGTGTGAAAACAAAGTCATTAAGAACTAATTTTACACAAGACAACCCTCTCCCAGATTGCGTTTTTAGAGTTAATGCTTTCTCATTAATATTTCACTGTCAGTCAAAATACTGTTATCATTGACTTCACCTGAGGCTGCGGCCTCTTCTTGCTGACTTGAGCCTGCTGTGCCACACGATGGCGCACTTCATCTTGAAATCGTCGAAGGCGCTCTTCATTCTCCCTCCTCTTTTCTTCCTGGACCTCCTCAGTTAGCAAAGCAAGGGCCTAAAAACCAACACACGGGAAGACATGAATCTAAATTCATGCAACTTTGCAGTATCAGCTCTCCAGCCTTTCTCAGAAAACGACCTCAAACATAAGCAACATATAGTGTAGAGCTAGGTTGATATATCGGGTGATGTAGCACATAGCACATGCAGTATATCGGATATATTATATATACTGTATATATACATACACAGACACAATATATATAAGGAATCGATATCAACAATGTGGGGTTCGACATTAGCCATGGCCACTAAAAGTTTGTTTGTGGACACCAAATCCTCCATGTAGGCAGATTTGGTGTCCCCCCTGTGGCCACCAAGTTTTTATCCCTTTACTGGATATATTTTGCCTTCCCCAAAGGCAACGTTACAGTTCCACAAACATCCCAAATCCGAACTAAAAGGATGAGAGAATATTTACCATTTGTTTACAAAGAACTTTTGAGTTTTGAATTTAAATAAATTATTATGGAAATATATTTTCATTCGGTTAATGTCTTCTCATCTATTGAAGTGTCTCACTTAAGGCAGGCGGTATTAAGTTGTGTTAAATGGTCTTTTCTGTGTTGCTTTTACATAACTTTAAATCTGGGCCACCAAATGTAGGTGCTTGGCGAGTGTTTGAAAATGTTGGTGCCTATCCCTGCAATGATTGCATGTTTTTATTACTTTAGGCCAACATAGTATATCATTATCTGATTTAAACTCCTGAATATCAATAGTATCTGCTACAGAGATCCAGGATTAGCTGGGCTATAATATATTTCTTTGTTTGTGAATTACCTTTTGGCAAACAAAAAGAACATGCACGTGTTCATGCAGAGCCCTGAATTCTTATGTTTACACATGGGCAGCACCGAGGTCTGTGGTAGCCCAAACAAAGAGGAAGGAGCGCTAAACTTTGCAAAACCCTTCACTTGTCAAACCTGCAGGCCTCCTGGTCACCACCACCACCAGTAACGGAGTTAAAACTCGCTCAATGGCAAACTCACAGACGGGTGCTCCAGGAAGTCTTGCCCGTCCTCCACCCACGCTCCCACCGCCACCACCGCCTGGTTCCTCTCGGCCAGCACCTTGTTGGCTCTGCGGGCTGTGTGCTCGTTGCTCCGGCTGGCTGAAGCTTTACGCCTCCCTGTTGTCGCAGGTATTTTCCGGCTGGCACTCATTGGTAACGTTAGCCTCGTTAGCCGGGCTAGGGCTAAGGCTAAGGCTAAGCTAACTCACTGATTTAAGATATCTTCTCGGGTGTCCAGTAGGGGGAAGAGGATTAGGGCCACATGTGAAATGTCCGTTTGAGTTCTGACTTCTTTGTATGTATTTTTTTTAGAACTCTGAGATTAAATACATAATCACGGCCATAACTCAAAAAATGAGGACCACACTTCACCGAACCGCCGTCACTACAGCAAACAGCAACGGGTTTGTTTTGAGTTTCGCTCACCTTTCTTTTAGTTTCCGGTGTTTCACAAACAGCTCACTGGCCGCATTACTGCCCCCAGCTGGTCAGGAGGAGAGATTGTGAAAATGCATACCTAAACACGAGGGAAAGAAAACAACTAATGCATCAATTCTTCATCTTAAAAAAAATCATACAGAATATTATTTATCGTGATTAGATATTGCTCATGAGCAGCAGGCAATTTAATGAGTCCTACAGAGCACAGCCAAAATTCAGATTTATTTGATGTATTGTGTCTTTCTGTTTTCGGTAGTCTTTCTTATGTCTGGTCAGTCTGTCTGCACTGTAAATAAGCTGCTCTGGAGACAGTTTTGCCTGGTGAATGCCTGCACAGTTTGGTCAAGCTGACACAGTGGCAATGCAAACCTGGCATTACTAGCGAAGATTCAAAAGATGGCTTAAACCCCGAGTCAGCTCAACGGGGCAAGACAAACTGTTGTATTCTCTCAGGCTCTGGCCCCTTTCTGCAAACTCTTCAAAGCCACATTGTATTGTTTCAGCTTTACTGTCCTACTTTGGATTAAGTGTTGCCACAATACCATCAGTGTGTGCACAGCTGACTGGAGATCAGTGGGAGCAGGAATATGAACACACACACAAAGACGTATGTGTAATGATTAAAGGCTTTCTATTCGGGATGCTCTGAATGTTGGTCATTCTAAAAGGCTTTAATGTGACGAGATTATAATGAGCCATTATAAAAAGAACCAGAGGAGGGATGTAGATGTCTATTGTCTATTGTCTATTGTCTGTTCCGCTCTCCGGAGCAGAAGGTGGTTTTTCCACCAAGAGCCTGGGGATGCCATTGATTTTGCAGGTATTTGGTCTTAAACCAAAGCAAGTTTTGACCTGCCGGTGGTGCTGAATGAAAAGTCAGGGGACCATCAAAGCTGATACAAATCATCCCGAGGGGACCAAGAGTATTTGTACTGAATTTCATAGCAATGCCTCCAATAAAAACATGCATGTATGTATTCAGGAATCATGTATTGCACATGATGCAATATGAACTTGAAGTCATTACCAAATCTGCAGCTTTTATTTCTTTGCCTTGTTCAGCCGTTTTCATACGAACCCTTTTGGAATCTGTCTGCATCTCCTTGCCCATTAACTTGACCTGACAACGTGCACGCCTTGTCACTACATTTCAAAGGAATCATCTGCGTAGGGAAAAGAGTGGAGAGATTTACAAAGGCATTTATGATGCATGCACACTAGTTCCCTCAGTATGCATTTGATTCTTTCATAAATCATGTATTAAAATGGAAGATGCCAATTATTTCCCTCTATTTGGAAATTAATGGGGATCGTTGTTGATGGACAGACAACCATATACGCCGATCAGCCATGGCACCTGTCAGTGGGGGGGATACATGAGGCAGCAAGTGAACATTTTGTCCTCCAAGTTGATGTGTTGAAGCAGGAAAAATGGACAAGCGGAAGGATGTGAGCGACTTTGACAAGAAACCAAACTGATGGCTAGACGACTGGGTCAGAGCATCTCCAACACTGCAGCTCTTGTGGGGTGTTCCTGGTCTGCAGTGGTCAGTACCTACCAACAGTGGTCCAAGGAAAAAGAACAGCTGAACCAGTGAACGCTGGTTCTGATAGAAAGGTGTCAGAACACAGAGCATCGCAGTTTGTTGCACATGGAGACGCTCAGGGTGCCCATGATCGGTGTAAATGACGTAAATAAAATGTCGTAAAATCATTTGACTAACATTTAGACAAAGGCTTTCTTTACTTATATTCTTTATTAAAAAATGACGGTATTTTACCACAGGAAAATATAATTAAATAGCACTGCACAGTGTGCAACATGGACACTTTCAGATGTAAAGATTGCTCTGAATGTTGGTGGTTCTGACAAACTTGCGGAGGACGTCTGTGCTTGGAGACGGGTCCAACTGAGGAGGGAGACAGAAAAGCAGGAGATTCAAATGTTGAAAGTGAGGCAAACTGAGAAACACTTCAAATGCGTTTTTAGTAGCGATTTAATAAGCCATCGTTCACTTCCCCCGTCGCCATGTTGAGTGATGACGCTATGATGTAGAGTCAAGCTGTACACACCACACTGGTTGCAAGAACATTCATCACTTTGTGCAATATAAATATTCATTTTGATCACATTGAAGACACAGATGAACTCATCTGATGATCATATATTGGAATCATTCACTGAAAATGCAGCTTCCTCATTGAAATCATCAACTAGAGTGAAGCTAGAAGTGCAACTCAGGTTCCGACCACTCTGTCCTTTGGAAAGTCCCCTAGGATATAAAAAGAAAGGTAGCTCACCTGTATGGACTTGCCAAGCTTGGTTAGTGCAGGCTTGTAGGTCTCCATGGTGACAGAGTCGGGGCCGATAACATCACTGTAACACTGGTAAACAACAGCGGCGATGCGGTGGACCTCGCAGTGGTTCAGTACTGATGGAACAGCACAAGAAAGAAAGAAGAAGAAGAAGAAGGTTATCTGACAACTACACAATAAATAAAATCAGAAATGATGAAGACCGGGCAGTTTGACACAAGGTGTGAAACAGGCTCAACTTCTTTATCCTGATGATTCATCGGTTTGTCTGGACTTTCAAGTGTCTTTAAGTGCACTAGCACCAAAATGACCAAATCAGGATGCAGGACTGTGTGCACTCAAGTGAGTGGAGAGGAGCCTAATGGCACTACATTTCATTCAGTTGGCAGATGCTTTTGTCCAAAGCCGTGTGGGGTTTTGTGTCTCGCGCAAGGACACTTCAACAGGCTATAAACCCAGCTTTAACCCGGTTAAAGCTGGGTTTATATCTGACGCAGGTTAATGGGAGTCCCTGGTAACATTGTTTTGCTTTGTCTCATTCAGGGTACATGCAGGAAATTACATTCCAGACCTTTTCAACCTAATTCAGATCAGCCAGGAGGGAACAAATCTCTTCAGAATAAAGTAGTGACTAACCCAATATTGACTGAATATAAACACTACTTCTGAATGTCAGGAGTCAATTTTAATATTACTGGGGTAATTACATGTGAGCTGAATTGGTCAGTTTTTCTTTTGAACATCATGTATGTTTACTTAGTTGACTTTTCCCTGTGTCTGGAAAAAATTAACTCAAAAACAAGCAGCTGCATTATTTTGTCCATTTATCAAGGAGAAAGCTGCCATTCTCCAACTCTCAAGAGGCAGTACTCTACTAAACATGCAGAGCAGTGTGACAGACGAGGGAAAGGAGGAGGAAAGCCGAGTTGTGAGAGAGGACAACAGAAAAACCTGTCCAGTGGTGATGTGAGTTTGAGACACCTGAATTAGTATTAGTGTTACCTGCAGCTGGAAGTCCAGTGACTATGTTGGGCTGCTCCAGTGACTGACAGACAGGCTGACCACCGAAAGCCCCGGTGTGGAGAGAGCGCAGGAAGGGGGCGGAGCTACAGCACAGATAGTCTGCCGTCTTGTACTCGGCCACAGAGCTATCTGACAGCATGGTCACATTCAGCTCTCTGTGCTGCAGACAGTCAAAAACCTACAAGAGACAGAGAAACACACAGTCAGCCCAACACAACCTCGCCTGTACCACATTGAGCACCCTGAAAAACACCTGCAGGTTTGACTTTGACCATTGTAATGTAACCATGTGATAAACAATGCTTGTAATGGGCCAGTAGACAACAGTGGCGATGCGGGAATTTCTCAGCATAACAACATCAAACTGATTTTGTTGTATGAACGCACCTTTTCTGTCCACTGAAAAAGCTGGTCTTCTGAAATGTAGCAAGTCACCTGGCATATCAAAACCTACAGGCAAAAAAAAATGCAAGAGACATTTTATGCAACATTTGTGGAGTAAAGACACTCAGATTTGTGGGAAACATACACGTGTAACTCAAACACTGGAATAAGAAATAATAATACTGTAAAGAATAATACCGATGGATGACAAATTAAAGGAAAAACCAACAGAGAGCTCTTTTTTTTTTCTTCACGACGACAATACAACCAGCTCAACCATCGCTGGAACAGTTTCCTGACCATCTTATTCTCTTTGCGCTGTATTTTCATGTGTAGCACATCGAGCAAAAAGGTGGGACTTTCTTTCTAATGAGGCGGTGCAAAGAGAGGTGCTGTATTTTGGTGAAAATTGGGTCTGGTTGCGCTGAGAACGATTCTGTCAATAAGGACAAACTTAATAAATGCACAGCAACTATGGAATACTGCTTTAAAATGTAAATACAAGATTCTTTAAATACTCTCCAACCAGTGGCCTATCCTGTGGGTAAGACGAATGCCATTCTAGGGCTGCAACCAATGATTATTTACATAATCGATAAATCAGCAGGTTATTTTCTCTACAAATTCTTTGCTCTATTTAACGTCAGAAAACTGTGAAAAATGCCGTCACAATATCCTCGAGCACAAGGAGACATCTTCAGATTACTTATTTAACAGTCCAAACCCCCAAAATATTTAATTTACTATGATGTAAGAAAGAAAAAGCAGCAAATTCTTACATACATGCCCACATAGCCCCTTTATGTCTGGTCGGGGGACGTCTGTTGTATATCATTCCCCCTTCACTTTTCAGTCACCCCTCTACAGACAGAAATGCCTGAAAAATACGCTCCATCGTATAGATGCATTTAAATAAGCAATGAGAATGAAGGTTGTGATAACAGGAATTTCAGTAAATCGGTGATCTATAAATGAACGGGTGGTTTTTACAGCATCTGTTGTCCACAGCTGCTTTGTAATCTATGAAAGCCTTCTCCTTCGGTTCATGAAATTATGATTTATTATTACTATAAAGAGTACGGTCTAGACGTGCTCTACATGAAAAGGGCCCTGAGAAAACTTACGTTATGATTCTGAACTATATAAATAAAACGGAATTGAACAAATCCCTGCAGCCATCTGAAGGCGACAGGGCAGAAATGGGTGATAAATCTGAAGCTTCCTCAGTGCTATCACGCACAGCCATTTGCTACGTTTATCTTGATTAAATCACGTGCAAACGACACCAGGTTGATGGGAAAAAACCACACACACACACATCAGAATGCTCGGTTATAACTCTGTATTCTGACAGTTTACGCAAGAGACGCCGGATTAGCAAGGCTCATTAATCCTGTGTGGCATGGCCTACTTTCCAACTTTTGCAACAGAAGTGGGGTTTCATGTTTCATTTTTTAAATTACTGCGCAAATGCTGCAGTTTCAGATAAATTATGATATGATGAGAAATACAGTAGACCTGAGAGGGAAATTGCGCTGATTGATGAGATCACATAAATGGCAAACTATTATTGTTTCTATGATTGATTTCTATTGTCATCGGAAACATCTGCATTCCTTATATTTCTCCAATCTATCCAGGTTTTTCCCTTTAAGTTGTCACCCGTTTGTAGCTTGACAATGAACAAAGCACAGGCATTATAACGTTCTCTTCATATACGAGTAAACATCGCAAACAGCACACCAGAAAAAAACACAGTTAACTGAATAATTATTGAGAAGAGAATTGCTCTCGGCTGTTATGCTCAGCGTGTCACTCACTGATGGGTTCTCCTTGTGTCTGTAGAAAACACATGCCGACTCCTCACTGATTTGCCCAGTTACAGCCCGGCTCCTCTCGTTCCACACTGATGCATGTCCCACTGCGTCCCAGTTTGCGGAGGTGAGAACGTACACCGACAGAAACCCTGTGAACACAGATCCCCTTCAACAGCAGCTCACACGTGACAGGTTTCATACTTTAAATGGTGACACTGGAGGCACAGAGGCTCGCCTGGAAGTGACGCCAAGACATCAGCTGTCTATGTATAGTACTACAGTGCAAACATCAGCCCAAAACATTGTATTTTTTACATTTTCTTCTACAATGTAATTACATCTGTCAGTATCTCAACCATAAATGTTGAAGCTGTAAAGTTGATTTTATTCATATTACTTGTGTCTGTAGTTTGAATCTGGTTTAAAAAGTGCGCCGATTTGAGATTATCATGTTTAAAAGCCAATGTAAAAAATATTCCTGGAAATCTGTGTTGTTGCAGAGCTAGCTACACTCTTTCCTCACAGGGATGATTGAAGCTTCATTTCATCTGTAATAACATTGGCTGTTAGAAGGACCCGTCACAGGTGAGGTAGCATACAGAAGAGTTGTGATTCAGGAAGCCACTTACTCGCAGCGTTGTGTCCAACAGCGAGGACGAAGTCTGAACACTGCAGTTTGTTTCCCGACTTCAGCAACTCTGAGACTTCAGGGCTCCAATGCAGATGAACCTCCCTGATGACGAGCAATGTGGGTGAGAGAAGGGCCAAAGACTTTTGGAAAACACGGTACAACTAAACAATAGAAGAGTTTTGCAGCTACCTGCACATGACTGAAGGGACAGAAAAGCAGCAAAATGACCAGTACTGAGGGGAACAAAAAACACACAACCTTACAAGCATGCATTTCCATTTTTATGTGCTTATTTCTCAAGTTTTCCCCATGCTTAATCATTATCAAAATATTTGCGCACTCAAATGAACCCTCTTCCACCCATACGGCCACAACAACCAGGACGCCCTGCCCGTTGATACAGAGAGGCCTTTCTGTTGTTCAGCCCAACCTGCCCTCACTGATGCAGCTCGGGTGGACAAAATAATGCAAAACAGTTCAACAGCAGCACAAACTGCAGCCTGCAAATGATCGTGCGTTTGAATCAGCGCCTCTCTAAAACAGTCCCAACAAAGCCAAACCATTACAGCATTGTGAGTTACTGTTAGACCGCGTTAGCTTTAGCTCGGTGTGTCCAACAAACTGGCAACCGCGTCTACGTACTTCACAGCAGGTGCTACAGCCGTTAGCAAATACTTTGCATTAATAAACTAATAACATATCTTTGTGTCTACTTGGAAATTGCAGTATAGTGTTATTAGCTAGCGTTATTAAATATTTAAATGGTGGTTACAAATGTTAAACTGTGTGTGTTCAAGTGCTACCGAGATTGCGTGCGTCATGTTAGCTAACGGTAGCTATAGACGTCAACACATTTAACTACATCAAGGTTTGGCGTGTGGTACAAAAATGTAAATGCGAGGGTGAGGGCCACACGAGGTACGACGTTTAAAAAGCAATTTAATTAGTTCACTCGACTGGAAGAAAGTGTCCAACGGCACTTAACACTGATCTAATATCCACATGCTGTCTGACTTAGCTCATCGCTTCCTGTATCCACGCTAGCTGACCGACGTTATTTACCTCTTTTCCTCCAGTTCTTTGCGGATTTGTTCGTCTTCTTCGTTTTCGTCGATGTCCTCGTCGTCTTCCTCCACGGCGCGAGAATACACCGACAACACTTCACCGAAAAACGTCGCCATAATCACTACGTTTTCAGAGACGAGCGAAAGTTTGGCTAGTGACTTAGACCTGCAGCCATGACGTACTTCCGCCGGAAGCAACGTGCCTTCAAAATAAAAACGCCGCAAACCCGGAATCTTTCAGAATGAAAAATGTCGCCTTGACAAACTAAAACCAAGAGAAGACAAGACTTAATGACATATTTCGACTAAAAACAGAGATCACATTAAAAAGCTGTTTACATCATATAGAATACAACACGCCTTAAAGTGGCTATATAAATGAATTGTGCAAATACCAAATATTTGTGTAATTTATGTACAGAAAAAAGTACCAGTAATGCAACTAATTATATCTAATTAAAATACAATATACATACAAATTAAGGTGTTTTACATACAGAAAATAGAGGTATATGTATCTGTGTGGTACATGGTCAATGGTCCTTGAGATGCACCTTGCATCCTTGAGCTAAATCAAAAGAAGTATATGACTAAATCATATCTCATATTAAATTAAAGGATGTGTTCACATTTTTTTTATTTTGTCTTAAAACAATACTCACATGCTCATATGATAGTGGAGTCAGTTCCCCCTCTAGATATTGGCCCTATTATCCCCATTGCAATTAAAGTTACAGTCATTGAAATTCCCTCTTTATGTTTCTAACTGTACACTGTAGCTCAGCAGGGGAGCACTGTCCCTGAAAACACTGAGGCTTTTGTTCTAAAAGGGCTGTAAGTTGAACCCACTTGATTTTACTTGATTTCTCCCCACAGTACCTATGGGAAGCTCAAAGCCCCAGGCTGCACGCACGAGTACCGCCTGTCCAAAGAATTTCTGCCTGAGCTGTTCACTTAAATCAATAAATGATTTAAGGCTGTGTCTCTGCAGTGGATCCACATGGTGTGTGGTTATACAATGCATAGGGGCTCGAATATGACAAAAAAATAAGCGTAGGAATGCTTGACGTGCTATTTTTGGCCCTTGTGCCAATCATGGGTAAACTTGACATATGACTCCAACAGCTTCTTAAGTGGTAATACATAATTAAAGCGTGTGGAAGAAAGCAGGAAAACACAATTATTAAAGAATTTTATTAAAGAAGATCATCTCCAGTTGGATAGCTGGCTGGAAACATAAGCCAAGTCATGTCAGGGCAGATGGGCCTCAAGCTGACTGCAAAACATCCATCCTTTCCATTGTGTTGTATAATTCATGTTCCTGTAAGTTGTGCCCCGGGAGATGAGGGACAAACAGAAATGTGATGACATCAGCACGGCCGTAAAAATACTTCATTGTCACCAGAAAATGTCTTGTGTTGGAAAGACAAATTGGATTGCAGGGCAACGCCTGGAGTAGAATGGAGAGAGTGAGCTCTGTTACCAGTGCGGTGCAATAATGTCACAGGAGGCCGTAAAGTAGCAGCAGAAAGTTTTTTGTGTCACAAACTGGAGCGACATGCTAGGAGGAAGCTATAATTGATAGTACAGGGAGGGAGAGAGGGAGGGAGAGAGATGTTCTGTGGCTTAACAAACACTAAACCCTCCAGGCTCAAGACAACAACAGAGGATTGTGAACAGCAGGACAAGCAGGGAATGTCACCATTTCACTGACCATTAACAAAGGAAACAGGACAAAGACACCCAGAATGAGCCTGTCTGACTTTACCTTGTCCCAACAGCAGCAGAGCCTCACTCCATCTGTCTCTCTGTCTGTCCTACACTTGGGTCAAGAGCACCGGAGCCCTCCTATTGGCCAGACTGCCGTGCTGGTTGGCAGGGACGTGCACAGACATTTTAATGGGCAGTGGTTCAATAACAAAAAGGCCCAATTAATAATAATAATCTTTATTTGCAGAGCACTTTTCTAAAACCACGTTACAAAGTGCTTCACACAAGGCATCAAGCAGGTCATGAACATTTTCGACAGATTAATAACAATAAAATAAACAAATAAAACAAAAAAATGTGCAGTTAATGTATTTTTATTTAGCTTTTTCTTTTGCTTAGATGTAGCATACTGTGGCAAATTGCATTCTAATTTACATACATTTTCTTAGGTTTTGAATGTAAACGTAACGGTTTTTAAACTTGTACATAAACATGAGTTAAATGGACTGTAAATGCACAGAGGTTTGGTTTGTGGTTGAGCAGGAGTGAGGAAACTTAGGCCAAAGAGTGCAAAGGTCCTGAGAGGAGGATTCCTAATTATGCTAGTGACCCCCCCGTGACCCCAATCGGGTCCGTGATACCATCTTATGCCATTTTTACCCCTCGTTCACTGAAGGTCTCCTAACCTTCTCTGTAATTTGCTGGTTTAATGGGATGTCTGTGAAGGACGAGAGCAGCTTAAATGGTACTGTGAAGGTGTGCTCCAAGATAAGTGGAGTCTTGAGACTTGCGCTACTCCCTTTGGGCTCAGAAAGCAAAAGTAATCATCAACCAATCTGACCAGTGAATTCACTCTAATGCCCTCAGGTCGGTGTTAAGTCTTTCAGCTCTTCTGCTGTCAGGCCCCTAAGCACAGATAGTATTCATTTTAAATTAAATTAAATAAAAAAAACTCAGTTATTTATATGAAGCGCAACAGAATGTCTTATCTTGCCGCTGCTCGCTGCTTTCTTCTGCATACAACTCGGCATACAGCCACTCGTGTGTGTTTGGAGTTGTGTATATGGATGGGGTAAGCTGCTAATGAATTGCCCTCCTTGGGATCAATAAAGGTGTCTGAATCTGACCTTTCCACCGGTGCAACCATTTGCCTAAATCCAAAATATCAATATCTGACTGTCAGATTACCATGAAATTTAACGAGCACAGCCCACCACAGGAAGGTTCATTTTGTGGGGAGTAATGAACACTGCAGCCTCGAGGGAACAGGGCATAACAGCTTAAAAACGGTTACCTCCAACACACAGATGCATGAATACTGGAGGGGAAATTAAGAAGAAGCTCCGTGAGACCTTTGAGTGTTCATCATTCCACCGTTTATTTCCATATTTATCATCGTCACAGAGGGAATGAAACCTCTCACACACACATTCAGACCCGTGCACCTGTTCCACCAGACCACCTACTCACACTCACACTCACTCGCAGGGGCAATTTCAAGTGTTTGCTCCAGCTGAGCCGCATGTCGGTGGACTGTGGGAGGAAAGTGAAGCGCCTGGAGGATCCCACGCAGACACACGGACGACACGCAAGCCCCCACACAGAGGGGGGATCAGTTGCTTAGGAACAGAATTGTTCATCAACCGGGGGTGTGATCACTTCTGAGCAAGGTGTGGGATTAACCGTATGAACTCGTGTGTGGTGCTCTGACAATGCCTGGAGGTGGGTGGAAAAGGTGAACTGACGATGCGCCATCCACCAGCTGAAGAGACGATCGGCGTCAGTGAGCAAACTGTGGAGAAAGGGATGCTTATAGAGATGTGAGGTTTTGTACGAACAAGCCTGCTGACCGAACTGAATGTTTTCTTCAGTTGGAAGCAGTGTGCAAATTCAGCCTTCAGTGATCTGTTCGGAAGAGCACATTTTGAGCCGTCCTGTCCTATTGAACTTATTCAGTTTTACTTCTCCGGCGTATTAGGACCCCAAAAAAAGAAAACCTTTCCCAGGGTGCACCTCGGTTTTTAGATCCAGACCTTTTCAGGTGGCGTCCTTCCAGGAGGTTAGCAGCAGATAGATCACTCCTGGCACGTGTTCGGTCTGTGGTGCAGTTTTCACTACTAATTATAAAATGTATCAATCAATTTTGTTGGGTTTTAGGGGGCTTACTGAACTCTTTGGGGTGGTTTTTTGACGAGTTGGTTAAGAGAACTGCGTGAAGAGTGCTGAAGAAGTGAACCCAGTATTGAGAAATGTGTGTGTGTGGCCAATTAGCTGGAGGAACCCTCGACATTCACAACTCGACTTCACAAGTCTATTGTAAAACAATTCTCAAATGCCCATCTGTATGTTGAAATAGTTATTTGTGAGTGCAGTTATAATATATCCTGTCCACACATCAGTGAAAGTCAAGGGGGGGTCAAAACATGCGGCTTCATTATTTTTTAGCTAACCATGTTTCAAGTAAAATATGTATACATTCAATCTCTACAGGCAGGTGTCCTTGTCACCTAGAGGATAATGCAGTTAATGCAGTTCAGGTCAGGCTGGGGACCTTTGTTGTTTGTTGTCATAACCTTCACTTTTTTACCATGTTTCCTGTCCCGGCCTCCACTGTCACCATCCAATAAAGTCATTTACAAGAGGAGCGAACCAGGGAGGTTGCATGTCTTCATTTAGGATGCAGAAATGTAAAATCCTCTTATAATAAATGCACACACTTTGTCGCACGCTAGCGCTTGGTGACAGTGTCATCATTAAGAAAGAAGAAAAATCAGGTCGAGGAAGACATTTCGTGTCTGCGTGCGCTGGAGCGTCATGCATTCTTTCCTCAAGCCATTTCTGTCGCGCACAAAACCGTGTGTGTGTGTGTGTATGTGTGTATGCAATTCACTAGAAATTCTGCTGACAGCGACTTGCAGTGAAAGCAGTGGCGTGTGTGCGCAGAGGGAATATCAAGAGGTTTGCTCCTGCCTGGAGATGGCCTGCAGCTTTAAAGATATCAGCTCCTTCCTATGAAGATGCACAATGTCACACACACACACACACACACACACACACTGAGTCAACAGCAGTGTGTACATGAGTATGTGTTAGCATTCAGACCCACAAATCCTTTTCATTACAGTTAATAATCCTGATTAACACGGGTTGCAGTCAGAGCACCCGGGCACTGGAGGAGAAGAGAATAACAGACACATAATGTGCAGTGTCATTAAAAAAAAAAAAGAAAAATGTAGTTTCAGTCATAGTTTGGGTTTATTATGAAACTACTTGCTGGAAAGAAGCTGAGCACATTTACTCCTTTTTAGTCCCTGAACTTTACTTGAGTATTTTCATTTTCTGCTACTTTCTACTTTCTACTTCACTACAATTCAGAGGGAATTGTACTGCAAGTTTAGTTACTTAGTTACTAGTTACTGACTGATATTACAAACTTTAATCAACAAATAAATAATGTATTATTATTATTGGCTAAGATAAGATATTGTTTAATTGATAAGTACATATTAAAAAGTATATAAAGTATTTCAAATGAGCCCCACCTTTACCAGCTGAAACATTAAAGTGAATCAATAATTACAATTCAATAATATAATATACATTCATCTTAAATGGGCCATGCATAGTGAGTACTTTTACTTTACTCTCTATTTTGAATGCATAACTTGTACTTGTAACAGAGTATAGTAGTGTGGTATTACTACTTTAAGTATATGATCTGAGCTCTTCTTCCACCGCTGGAAACTGTGGAAATCTTCTAGAGGGATTTTGACCTTTGGTTCTTCAAGGAACCATTATATTAACAACCGATCGGATGAGTATGTGCAATGAGAAAAGTGTTGCTCGCGGTGGCAAGTCCGCAGGAAATGATCACCTGGCTCGGCTTCCCTCAGCTCTACAGTCTGAACACGTGCACCATTATCTCCATTTGTATGATTCATCACATTGAGGCTGCAAAGATACACAAAACACAAGACGCTTTATTCTTGGAGGGAGATCAGGGAGGCAGTGAGATGCAGCCAGAAGGAGGCCACATTGTCGAGCATTTTGCCCCTCTTTAGACTTGGTTGGATAACAGCTGCAAACCAGAACCCACCAGAAAATGCAGCTACTTGACTTCTCTTTTTGAGTTCATGTCGACCTCCAGGGACCCAAAAAGGCTTTGGCTTGGTAATTGGATATAAAAATTATTTTTTATTTGAAGGTGATGAATAACAGTGGCTCTGTTGGGTCCACAGTCTAATGTGGGTCAGTTGGACCTGGATAGCTGAGGGGACTTGCATGAATATTAAAGTAAGTGCTATAATCACTCTGCGTTTAACAGCCCTCGAACATATGCCATGCTTTAAACTGTGCATGAATAGTTGTATAAATCTTTTAGTATGCACTCATCTACTGTGAGTTCATCATCCAGGAACCCTCTCTCCCTCTAAGGCCATTCATTTTTCATGGAGCCCCGCTGGTGATGGAGCACAAGCAGGTCTGGGAAATTACTGTGAGAATCTTAAGATGCCGTGTGCTACAAAGCTCAGAGGCTTTTATCCGATTGAACGTTCCTCTTTGCTTTTATCTGTTATACCTCCAAAAATACGCGCCAGAATAAATATCAGATAAAAATGTGACTTTTGTGACTGAGGCAAAACTTTCAGGTAGTCTAATGATAATTTTTCAGTGCATCAATCATTATCCCCCAAATCCTAAACGTTCCTCCCTGATGATGGTGCAAAAGAGATTTAAAACACCCAAAACTCTGAGAAATCACAAATGTTTGGATTTGAGTTTATTTGATTTCTGAAATGAATAAGTGAATTAAGATTTAAGTGATAAGATTTATTATTTCTGAGACTAATTTCAGAACTTGCAGCTGTAACCCTTCACTAGACATAACTAGAGGTAATACATCCCCAAAGTCAGATTTACAGAAACTAAATTCAAGACATGAAATAAATCAAATAAAAACTAATGAAATAAAAACAAATCCCATCAGCTCTACGGAGCTTCATGGAGACTTTCAGCTCATTATCACAGCTCATAAAAAGAATTGTCATTAAAAACAGTGAATTATTTTGCCGATACAATAAGACCTCAATGCAAAATAGACCTAAAATAGACTGAAATTTAAAACAGACTAAACTTTTGATTACAATGAAGCATCAGTGTCCAGCAGACCATGAAATGTTAAATAGGCTAAAAGTTACAAATAGGCCCAAATTTAAAATGGCAACTCTCTAAGATAAAACGTTAATATCTCTTATCTGAAATCTAAATTCTGATCTCATAATGTTGTTTTCTGCCACAGCAGGCAGCTGTTTTCAGCACAAAATAAATCTCTAAAAACCCAGTGTACACCACAGCAGACAGACAAAGTTAGGAGCACAGTTTGGTGGTAGAGACCAAAACAGAGCTAATAGAAGACCGGATATTGAATTTACATTCATCAGGTGGCTGGAAACATGACCCCAAATGAATGATAATAAAATATTGTTCCAGGGTTTTGCAGGATCGTTCAATATCGACGTTCTTGCCTGATGACGGAGTTGATCATTTGGTGGTGGCCAGAGTCTCGTTGATGCGCTGCGGCAGCAGACTGGGAGCAGCTGACACCAACAGAATCGATCGACATCAGGAGGGCCGGCTCTGTCCTGGGGGTGGGAGGTGCGGCTGGACGCTGCTCAAGCTACAGTGCATCATGGACAACACCCCTGACTCCCTAATGCCTTCCTGGATGAATCACTGGGGGTCACGGGAGATGCTTCCTCACAGTGGCCACCAATGTCCAGACCGAAACACCTCAGCAACTAGCCTACTGTGTTGGATTGACTGCCATGATATTTGGTGTTGCTTCAGGTACCATACGATCCTGGAAGTCCAGTCTGAGTAACAGATCTGTGAGTTTGGAAGAATATCAGACGCTCTAAACACTACATGGATGTTTATGATATTAAAAGGAAGGATTTTACTGCTTGCTTGTGTTTTTCTTGGGTTTGTCGTTCTGGACGCAGCCGCAGACAGGATGCACGTTGCACAATGACTTGTTGACTGCCCACTGTGCAGAAGGTTGGCTCTCTGCTGGGCTGTTATTGACTCAGGCTCGCGTGGGTGACAATGTTACTGCCAGTTAAAGACCTCAAATACACACAACAAAGTCGAATTTGTTTGTTTGCTGTCTTCTCTGTTCAGAAGGCTGTTTTACCTCCATGCAAAATGTTTTAGGTTTAGTGTTTTACAGCTGTGAGCATGCACATTCAAAAATCAAGGATTGTTTTAGCGTGCATAGTTCACTCAAGCCTGCTTAGAATGAACATGTAGTATGGAATTTACACGCTCCATAAGAAGCAGATCATCTACCGCATGACAGAGAAACTCACTGCAGACATGATCAGTCATAAAAGAACTAAATGGAAAATGTGTTTTTTGGGAAACATGGGAAAGTGGTTGTTCACAATGCTTCAAGGTGGGTCAAGGTGTGGCCTCATTGTAGAAACGTCTCCTCCTTCACCCACACGTCTATATTTGGAGTAAATGTCACACAGCCTGCAGCAATCTTCCAGTCAGGGAGGAGCGGAGCTCAGTGTGCTGCTGGTGTAAATTAGCGGCTTTCAAACTTGTTTCAAGGGACTTGTTTCGTAAACGATTTTCTCTCTTCGCCAAGAGTAAAAGTGAGCGTGTAAAAAAATATAAATTATTCAAGGGTAGTTCCAATGTGAAAGTGGGTTTCCCACACTTATATTAAGCCTCTTATTTAGAACACGTCCTTAATTCCATGCTGAATTTCACGACTGTACCAAAATCTACGAGGACCAGCAGTTACCCAAGTGATAGAAGGACAAACTCAAAGGCAGCTGCTGATTCGGGTTTATCCGTTTTAAATCCAAGTTTGGCCTGGAGGGAAGTCACAAACACCACTGCTCTTAAGAAACTGGGACTTCAATAAAGGCTGAGATTTAGCGAAGTGCCGGCTGCTTCAGGCTGACATAAGAAAACAGCATGAAATTCATATATTACATCAAACTGATGCTGTCAGACCCCTATAGGACCCACTTTAAATGCCCCGGGCAGAGGCAGTGTTCAGTGCGATGGACTGGTTGGAGTGAAACGCTAAGCTGTACATTTGTGATAAACATACACTGGGCTTTACACATCCCATAATGTCTCTGACACTGTGCAGGCCTGATGTGCTTTTCCAAGATTAACACGCGCCTCCTATGGCCCTGATGGCTGCATGGCAGCTGGACACGTTTCACACCAACAAGGCTTTGAGCTTCACACCCTTTGACTGACCCCACCCTCAGCTGCTTACCGACCAGGGTGCGGTATTAAAACTGATTTGCCTCCGTGTTTATTCATCGTCTGATTCCAGGATGACCCAACCAGCATGTATTTATGGGATGGTTAAGAGGGGAACCTGTGCACCCCCGCGGTGAAGAGAAGGAGAAACAGCTGACTGGCACACCAGACCTTTAATGCAGCTGCAGCTGTTCCTTCAGATGCTGAGTGGAGCGGAGGGCGACCGGAGGAGGGACGCTGCTGTAGGAGGAAACCACGGCGCAGCTCTCGCCCTGATCGCAGCGCACGCAGAGGGGTTTCCCACATTTCCCACAGCCCTCAGCTGCGGAGGCGCCGTCCTGGACGCAGACGGAGCGGATTGCGGCAAATCAAAGGCGCCGTGAGAGATCGGGGCTCGGCGGCGGCGGCGGCGGCGGCAGCAGCAGCAGCATCACAGCGTCTGAAATGCGTCACCGCGATCCAGTTTCCCCATTTACACGCGTCGGCGCTGCGCTCGCGGACGGCTCCTCGCGCTGACCGCTTCATCGGGTAAGAATGTCCCTTTTGTTTGAATGTGTAGGCTCGAGGTCCGAGCGGACGCAGACATTAGTGATATTCGGCATGCGTGGTGTGCGGGGAAGGTTGGTGCCCGTGCAGCATCTGGGAGGCCTACACGCTACAGCAGATGATGCATTGTCCCGACGTCCAGCCTGCCCCGTCTCATGTTCGCGCCAGCGTCCGATTTACTTAAACTGATCGTCGGCGTTCGCTCTGATGACGGTTGACAGGTTTGTTCGCTTGTTTTAAATCTAACATTGTGATTTAGTGTCGGGCGGTTCGCACCTCGTTGTTAAATGTTTCAGCTTGGTCTTATTAATGGAGCCCGGGCCAGTTAACGAGTGTCGGTGGGCGTGTGTCTGACTGACGGCCGGAGCCGGATGAGTCTCATGTGTCTTCTTCTCGGTGCAGGTAACCACATGCGCGGGTCGGTGTCACCGCGCTGAGCCCGCAGAGCACGAAGGGTACAGGGGTCAGAGCGACAAGAGTGGCCGGGAAAGGCGGACCGGATGACGGCCAGAACCTCTGAGGCCTCGGGGCCGCCGGTGCCGCTGCGCCGCTGCACCGGGCTCCCCGCGGCCGGTAACGGCACCTGCGCGGAGCAGCTCGGGGCCATCCCGCCGCTCTCCTCCACCCTCGCGCTCCTCGTGCTGGTGGCCGTGCTCGCGGGGGTCGTCCTCGTCTCCCTGGCAACGTTCCACCTCCACAAGCGGAAGCTCCGGAACAGGAAGATCCGACGCGCGCAGGAGGAGTACGAGCGCGACAGTCGCAGCCCGGCGCGCGCCACCGCGAGCGGGGAGCCCGCGAGGCCGTGCGTCATCGTGCGGCCGGCGCCGCGCGAGGACCGGCTCTCGCGCCAGAGCGCGGCGGAGATGGAGATGGAGACGGAGATGGAGACGGAGATGGAGACGGAGATGGAGATGGAGACGGTCCCTCCCGACTGTTAACACGGCGCCACTTCAGGGAACGAGACTGTGGAGTAAACAGGAACAGCAATAAGGCACAACATGGACTCCCACCTCTGCTGCTGCTTGTAGACTAGATGACTTAGAAACGGTAGGTAAAAAAAAGGGCAGAACCCTGAGCAGAACAGTAACAGCAGTACAGCCCTGACAGCCCACACTAGTATTTAGCCAGCCGGTCATTTCTTATGGAACTGTATAAAGTATTTGCCTGCTTTGACTTTTGGACCTGTTCCTCTCTGCCCCCCCCCCAGTCGGTTAAACCTCAAATATGTTCAAACTTTAAATCCTCCCACGGTTGTGTTAAATGATGAAGAGCTGGCGACGCAACAGACCACAGTGGCTCGCTGATCTTCCTTGGCATGTCCTCTGACACACTAGCAGTATGTAGTAGTAGACTATAATGGATGTTGTGGTGCTGCAGTGCAAAGCTGCATATAGGCTGTAGAAATGGCTTATTTGTATGCGTAGTAATTTTTCCTTGGATTAAGTGACTTAGCATATTTGCATAAAGTACCGTCCTCCAATGTCTGTCTGACATCTGTAGGTAGCTCTAGTTAGCAGGATGCAGACTTCTTTGCTGTGGTTATGCACATAACGTGTCACATAGTAAGTTTTAGCGCTAATAGAGTATTTTCATTTTTGAGTATTTATAATGTATTCTCACTGACATGTAATAAACTGAGGATTCTTCCAAGGGAGGGTTTCCGTTCGAGCCAGTCTTTTATTTTTGTTTTTGATCCTTCATATTGTATCATAGTGGGCCTAATAGAAACTATGTGTCATGTGTCATATGAATTCACTGTAAATGTATGCCATTATGAGAGCTGGAATGTTTTACAGTAACATCATCTATTTCTGGAGTTCATATAATCTGCCTTATCAAAGGAAAATATGTAAAATTCAAAGTTTATAAATAAATACTTACATTATGTTAATCCTTTGAGTGTGTTAGTAACCTTGAACACTTGCAGCCTGTTGACCGTTATCTAACAAACCTGAATGCTACTGCTCAGGGAAACATGCAATTACAAAGTGTACTGCTTTGACTGGCAGGAATTCCTACCATTCACGCCTAATTTGATACCATGCAAATGTCGGGATGGATTTTCATTATGTCACCCATTCCACTAAACACTAGAAATGACCTTCCTCAAGGACATCTGCAGAATTTACATAGGATCTCCTGCATAAGCTACCAAAGAACAGCATCACTTCTTGCACAATATCTATGGCACATAGGACCACGTGAACTACTTATACTGCAGAACCATGTCTATGGAATACAGAATCAGATCCAAGGCGTATAAAACAAAGTCTACTGTACAGACCCTATAAATCTTTCACTGTGATTTATTAACATGAAGATTATCCATAAGTGCCATTCTTAATCTCAACATCTCCCTGTAATGGCGCCACAGCCTGCCTTATTGGAGGTCAGTGGAAGTGAATCAGCATCAGTCAGTGTGTTGGCCAGGTACCAGGACACCATGTTCCTAATTGTCCCCAGCAAGAAAGGCCTGGGAATATGAAGCAGTCTTTGGCAAGGCTCCAGCCCTGGAAGATAGACCGAGACACCGCCTGTGTGCCATCTTATCTCATTGGTGTAAGTGCAACAAAATGAAACCATTTATCTTTGCAGGGAAATTGGAAGTAAGTCAGTGAGAGATGACTAATGCATTCTACTTTTAAACATGCTTCCTTCAGATCAATTTATAAATCAGGATCCAGAACATGATACATGTTTTTAGCATGAAAAACATACAAATAAACAGCACTTTGCAATAAAAAGACATGGGTTTCTTGTAAATGATGTAATGCCATGCAGCAGTGATCAGATACAGTATGTAGTAGTCATAACCAGATATAATTATACAGAACCATCTTGTGGAAGTACGCAGCTCTCTGTTGGACCTGGCTGTGAAACACGTTTCCATCTGCTGAAGGCAGAGTTAAATTTTATTTATTGGGGTGGGGGTGAGGGTGGGTGCAGGGGTGAAACATGTCTTGCCAGTAAGGTAGGATGAGAAATGAAGCTGGGTGGCTGTCAGTGGCAAATAATGGATGTGAGTGAAAAGGAAATGGCTGGAGGAATGGATGCAGATCAGATCAGTGGTATTAAGTCACTAATGATGGAATGTGTTAAGTGCCTATGAATAGATACAGGACAGTGGCTAGGAATGGATGGAGGTCAGGGGCTAGGAATGGATGGTGGAATGGATGCAGATCGGTGGCGTTAAGTTGCCAAGGATGGAAGGAGGTAAGTGGCCATGAATGGATGAAGGTACGTGGCTGGAAATGGATGACAGTCAGTGGCTAGGAATGGATGAAGGTAAGTGGCTATGGATGGATGAAGGTAACTGGCTATGGATGGATGGAGGAATGGAAGGAGGTCAGTGGCGCTAAGTTGCTAGGGCTGGAAGGAGGTAAGTGGCTTTGAATGGATTAAGGTAAGTGGCTAGGAATGGTTGGCGGCCAGGGGCTAGGAATAGATTGAGGACAGTGGCTAGGAATAAATGGAGGAAAGGAATGAGGTCAGTGGCGGTGGGTTGCTAGGAATGGATGAGTTTCAGTGGCTAGAAATCAGTGGCGGTCAGTGGATGGGAGTAGATGGAAGTGAGTGGTGGTAGGTCGGTTAGTAGGAGTCAGTAGCTAGGAATGAATAGAGATCACAAGTCATTGGAGGGAGGTCAGTTAGTAGCATTCAGTAGCTAGTAATGGATGGTGATCAGGGGTCATTGGTTAGGAATGGATGAGGTGATGAAGGTCATTAGTTGGGGGTAGATTTAGGACTGCTGTTATTTGTCACACATATAGACCTGCGTTAGAAGAGACAGTTGGGAGAGACCTTTGTGTGATATAAGTTTTCTCTGGGAATAGCCTAGTTATTGTGTATAGCCTAATTTAGAACGAATGAGGCCAGTTTTCAGGGTTTTGTTTCCCAGGGGGTCTGCTCCTCAGTGCTGCAGATAGACTTTGTAAGGAACCTTTGGAGGTCCTCTGAGGCTGTTTAGTATGGCATTATTATGGCTGTGTATAATGTGTGCATCACCCCAGGCAGCTGGTTTTCAGGTAATGCAATTTATAAATGTTTAAGTAGGAGCACATAATCTAAAAGGAACATTTGCCGTAAAATGTGTGGTTCCAAGTGAAAAAACCCTGGATTTGAAAAGCTTTATATAAATAAAGTTTAACTTTTATTTATCGATTCTCCTGGCATCTCCCCTTGAGTCAAGCCCAGGACAAAGCTTACATTTCTTTCAGTCCTCCATACAGCCATGGTTTTCCTTTCGTTTCTGGGAAGTATGAAGATCACTTGAAGCTTGACTGAGTTGGCCATCCTTGTTGTGGCTTATCTCTCAGTTCTACAGTCTCTTTGTTAAACACAGACACAGACTTGTCCTTCTTGCTTGCTCTGGAAATGGTCAGACCTATCATAAAATATTCAGTATGTGTTTTGTAGACCGTGAAAAGAACTATGGAAGAAAATGGGTATGGTCCTTTAAATTAGAAGATTTCCGCACAGCAGAACCAGACTGTGTGAGGTGTCCACATTGTGCACCTGCTGGAACTCAGCTCATGCTGTTCCTGCAAGTCCTGGCAAGAAAACTACTGGGTGCACTAATTAATGGGTTTCTGGTTGCACTCAGTATGAAACCAACACCCTGCCAGCAGCCTGTCAATCTGCCTGCTGTGGAGCGTCAGACTCTGATGGGCCACATTTAATAAAAGCAACATGGGTGAAGAAAAAAAACTAGAATAATAAACCCATCATAGATGTAGTGCACTTCCACATTGTACAGCATGAATCCATGGGTTATTAAAATATTCCATAAGGTAAAGAGATGCACCAGACCTGCATTCAGTTACAGCTTTCTCATACTGATGAGATTTTGCCCTCAACTTTACAGCTCACTCTTGATTATTCCACTGAGCCGCATTAGCAGATTGGTTCTGCACTCTAAATCTCAACTCAGAGTGATGACAAGTGACAGTTCATTGTCAGAAAGAGAGGACACCACTGCTCATATTCTCACCCCTGCTGTCAGGGTTCGAGGTGAGTCATTTGTCACCACCAGTGTCCGTTTGTATATGCTTCATTACTGCAGGTTCAAGCTGTGGCTGTGAGGGTACATTACCAGGAACTCAGTAAAGTACCTCCACCGCTCTGCAGGCCAAAGAAGAATAACAGATCAGCCTTGTTCAAAGTCTGTATAATTCTTGTATAACTATTGAACATTCTACCATCTGATACATACACAGTTGTTCTGCCTTCATTCTCCTGTCATTCACATAGACGTCATTTTGACTAAAACCATCTCAACAACCATTGGATGGATGAAGATGGAATTTTATACAGACATTCATGGCACCCAGAGGGCTTTGGTGGTCTCTGTTTGCAAATGTAAATGGCCTCCCTTGATCTTTCTAAATGTTTCTTGCACAAAGTTCAGATTTGGCAGATGCAAAGCTCGTGGGGTTATCAAAATGTGAATGACTCATCATCTGTTGACCATGATGTGCTCTGTAAATCTCATGTCAATCTGCCAGTTAGATGTTGATATTTCTGTTTTGCTAGAGGAATCTTAAACCTGATGGTGGTGCCACAGGAAGGGTTGCAGGGGTCGCCAAAGTCATGTGACAGGATCCTTTTGGGTCCGCAGCAGGAAGTTAAATGGCAATCTGATCAAAGACCTAAATGTTCATTTACACCGACATATCATCTTAAAAAGTCACAAAGCTGAACTTGTTGGCAAACTGTGAAGCATCATTAGTATTCATTTGGGGTCATGTCTCTGGCCACTCAATGAATAAGTCCTATATTAACTCTCCTTAGAGCTCTGTTTCTTTGTCTACACCAGCTCCAGAGCGAAATATCTGGCTTTGTAGCTGCTAAATGCTCCACTATGTTCACCAACTAGTCGCTAACATTGTATGTCTGCCGTTTAGTGCTGGGCAGGTAGTGTACTGTGGGTCTATCAGAGTGTTTTAGCTCAAAACATGTACTAGCTCGCTACGGCTGGAAACCAGGTCGAGTCGGGTCTCTGTAGGTTTGTCGCTATTAGAGCAGCATTAACATTCAAATGTAATTTATTCAAGCCAGGCTTGTTCTGTTGTCCTATAGATATTGTATTAGGATGACAACACAAAATCACCTCCCTTTCATTCCTTTGTCCCGGTTGTACACATTTTTAATACTGGGACCCCAAATACAACGGCGCTGTACTGAGAGTACAGGACCAAACAATGTTTGCAAGATGGCTCTTGTTGATGCCCAACGGTGAAGGTTCCTGAGGTGGAGAGGGGCTTTATCAGATGGGATAACTGATGGACGGGGCGGTTGCCTGCCTGGCTCTGCTGTAGATTTATTGCAGCATGGCTTCATGTCCTGTATAGTAATCCATTTGTGGGACACTACATCATTTTTCCGACAGCTGAATTAGGGTTCTGTGCGATTGCTCACCTTAGTTTATAGCACAAAGACTTGCAACATCGAATCCAGTGAGGTTTGCCCTAATAAGAATGTTATGTAATGGGTTTAGAAATCTTTCAGTGCACACATGTGGAACAGTGAATTCATTAATGGTTCTGCCAGGTTTATTCAGTGTCGTAACACTGAATAAACCTGGCAGGCCTAGAAGCCTGATATTGGTCAGTGACAAAAACACAAACCCCAAAACAGATTCTCACTTAAAGAAGTCTGATTTTATTCTATATGTATTTTTTATTGTCAACTAAATCCAAAGAGAATTGATCCTACTAACTGTTTAGGCAAAGCCGATGTACTGTGGCTTGTTTCTGTGCCATTGCTCCACTGTTGTCCAAATAAAAACACATCAATGAGCCGCACTGTTACACTGGTTGACATACTCCCTCATTAACACCCACACTGTCGTTTATTTTTAGTCAATCGCACATACACCGTCGTGCTGCTGTAAATACTCACTACAGCAGCAAATGTGTAAAGAATCCACAGCTGAACGTAGTCCTAAAAATGCACTATTTACTCCCGTTCATGTAACATTAGCTAACAACCACAGCACCCAGCAATTTTAGGAAATTACTAAAATATTTGGGTCACATTTTGGGCTTGAAGCTGAGGGCAACAGAGTAGGAACGTCTTGAGAAGATGGACCAACTTTCTTTTTATAGGATTTGTTGACAATATGAATAATATACGACAGCAACACATGGTTTATCCTTCAGGTCTAGTGGTATCTAGTTAAACTATAAACAAATAAAATTGTGTGGAATCTACAGAGGATCATCACCTGAATCGGCTTTACGGAGCTTTATACTGAGTTTCAGCTCGCTGTTGAGCTGTCCGGCCCACAACTTCTCTCTCACGGCTCTCGTGGCGTCGCTTTAGGCCTCAGCAGGCAGCTTAGCTACTAGCTGGTGAACGCAGTGGAGTATTTAGCAGCTAAAGAGACCAAAAACAGATCTGAAAGAGAGTGAATATTGGACTTTAATTCACCAGGTGCACAGGAACACAAATCCAGATCAAGGATAATGTTGCTCTGTATCTGCTGGACCTGTTTGCTAACAGGTTCACAATATCAATTTCTTCTGCTGAACGTCTGCTGAAAATATTAAAAATTCAGGTCCAGCTCTATAGGGAGCTCTTCTTAGCAACAGAGCCGACAGAACTGTTCTCAAGTTGGAGCAGAGTTGCGACGGATTTCCAGAACGGTCTCTTTGTCTTTGTAAATTGGATGGACAGTAGAAAAATTAACAGACGAAAGGGCAGCCTCTTTAAAAAGGAAATCAAATAACGGTGTCCACTTTACATTTGCCCTCCTCCCTCTTTCTTCTGTTTGGGTTTCTTCTTCTTCTTGGCTGGCTTGCTCGCTGACTGCGTTTTGCTCTTCTTGGCTGGGTTGGGCTGCGAAGGCGTCGCGCCATCGGCCGGCCGTTTCGGTTTTGTTTTCTTGTCATGTTTCTGTTTGGCCTGTCCTCTGTCTGCTCCCGGTCTGCCCACGGAGGTCGAGTTGTCTCCCGCTGGCTCTAAAACAGGCTTGTTGCGCTTTTTACGCTTTTTTGTTTCTGGTAGAAAACCTCTCTTCTTCTTGGGAACTTGCTGTTGGTCGGCCTCCTTGTCAGGCTTGGTCTTCTCAACTTTGGGTTTCCTGTGAATGTGAACGTGAACACATGCAAGGTCAACGTGACGGCTTCAATGCACTGTCCAAAAAAAGCAAACAAAGAACAGACACTTTGCCATCCACGAGCTCATGTTTGCCCGACTCAACTGATCAGTCAGGATCATCAGCAAACTCACATGACTCCAAAGTGTTTCATCACGGCCCAATAGGTGTCCTCCATCTTGCCGGTCTTCTGGAAAGTGATGGCGCTGGTCATGGTCTGCAGGACCTTCTGAAGGGGCTCCAGGTCCACGGACAGCTTCTACACAGCGCAGGCAGCAGAGGACAGAGACTTTAGTCTGCACTGAAACCACATCAACAGCTCCCTGTTGTGATTTCCCACCTACCTGCTGGTTAACGTGCTTCACCAGGAACTGACAGAGCTCCAGGGTTTTCACCACCTTCTCCTTCCCCACCTTGCTCTCGGTGTGAGCGACCTGCTGAAGACTCTGAGAGAAGAAGAGGACAGCGGGGTGAGACTGCTATCCATGCTGGCCTCATCATCAGCCGATCCAGTCTACCACGCCTGCAAGTTTGAAACACTGCACGCCCTGTTTTTATAGCAGAGCAGCTCAGAAAACAAGGGCTGACGTTACATCTTATCAACAACAAATCTTTGACAACTGGAGTAAAAAAAAATATCTTTTAAAATATCCTATGGAGGAGTGATGTCATTTGGCAGGTCCGTCTTTGTCTAGGAGTAAAAAGACGGGACAATGCAGAGGTGAAGTGGTTTGTGAAGAGTTGCAGAAGCGTGTAATTATGTCTTCACCCTCAGCTGTCCTGAAGACACACAGAGGACAGCGAGTGCACTGCTGGCTCTAATCATCCTTCATCATGGCACGATTCAATTTCATAAACCTTCTAGAACAATGTAATTAAACTTTGCACGAGCCTAAAGGATGCCGGGGAATGAATGTCTCCACTTAGTTACAGCCTCGCGCTCAATTGCACATAGAAATATGACTTTTAATCAGTTCCACGCGGAGACGTTCACAGAATTTAAACTGGGACAAAAGACACTGGTTTTGAATTGGCATTGGCAGGAAATGTCATTGGTGGGAGAAAAGTCGGATCAGTGCATCTCTATTAATAATCATGAGTGTAATGTTGTGGTGTACACACATATGGTAAAAGGCCAAACGTATTTGGTTTTCTGTCCACTTGCAGGCACACGGCTGTCTGTAAATACTGCATCTGATTTATTATCACTTTATAAAGTTACTAACTTGTTAGAGAACAGCTACTTATTTGCACATTCAGACATGGAGCAACATTATCATTCATTTGGACTTGTGTTTCCAATATTCACATTCCCTTTAGCTCCGTTTTTGGTCTCCACCAACTGCTGAGAGACGTCTGTCTGCTGTTTGCTGCTGGACAGGTGGGGGGGGATTGTATGGTCAGTTTATCATTGTAGATGCTGCTCATGCTCAGTGTTAACCCTGTGTTGTAGAGCTGTGATGACCTACCGCTGCCAGCTGACCTGTGACCTTCACGCAGAGCTCCGTCCAGCGAGCGCCGCTCAGCAGCTGCTGAACCTCCCTGCTCTGCATCGCCCGCAACACCTGCACGCATGCTTGGCCCTACGAAAATGAATATGTAGCAGCTGAGATGGAGGGAGGAGGTTCTCCTTTGCGTTTGTGAACTATTTCAACACAGACATCTTGAAATGACTCGTCATGGTTCAGTTTAGGTAGAGGGTTAGAAACGTCGTGGTTAGTTTATCCATACAGCTGATTATAGCTCATCAGAGACACACCGATCAGCCATAACTTTATGACCACTGACAGGTGAGGTATATCCGTAATAGAGTATAAACAGCGAAGGCTACAAGCGTCAATAATGTCATATTATAAGAGGAAATATCTGCTCCTTCAGTAGAAAAGGGTTAAAACTCTTTTACCTGTTGGTGCACTCTGACTCCAGATGTGATGTGCTGCACCACTGCATCCAACAGGTTCACATACAAAACCTGGAACCCACACAGAAGCTGCGTTAGTTGATGCCAGCGGAGACGCGGCGGCCTGAGCTGAACGTGCGGCTGTACTCACCGGGAATCTGTTGAACAAGTCTGTGAACATTTGAGCGGTCAGAGGGCTCTTCCTCCTGCTCATGAAGGAGTTCAGAGCCTCTCTGAAGATGGCGGAGACCCGATCCACGTCCACGTTGCCCATGAACCTCAACTGCGCACGCACACAGTGAAAGATCAAACAACACAACATCAGGGATCAGGCTTCCTTTCAAGTCTTTTTCCAAGACGGCATTATAACACGTCACAGTAGGAAAAGCACAGGTGTAAATCATAAAATCAGTGATGGCTGAATTCCATTTAGCTGCTTTGGTTTCAGGGTCCTGGTATTGTGAAAAAGGCCTATTGCTCCCATCCAAGGTTAAATAAAGGTAAAACCCATATATAATAGATTAACACAGATTAACCGGCATCCTTGTTATTCTGTTTTTATTTTTACCATAATCTTGTGAATTGTTCCTCTTGAATTTTAGAAATGCAATTGTTCAATGCTGTGAGCATCACAAACTAAATTCCATTCACCTTCATTGTATTGGTCCGGAGGTAGAAATCGCAGACGGACATGTCTTAAACCTGGACCAATAAAACCAAAAACAACGGGAAGACAGTCTGGCTAAAAAAGTTATCCGGGACTGACCCACTTCCTGACCCACTAAAATACAGGAACAGACCTGGAATTTATCTGGTGCAAAGCTGGACATAATAGGAGAGGTGAAGAAGCTATGGTAACATTAGCGTATTATTACCTTCGGTCTACTGACCAGCCTTGTGACCTAAAAGAGAAAAGCTTGGCCTGACCTGTGTGTGACTTGTTTTGGGTGACAATCTGTGGGAGCAACTGCATCAGCAGACTACTAACATGACTGAGTTGGAAACGGAGGCGACAAATGACAATCGGTGTGTGTGTGTGTGTGTGTGTGTGTGTGTGAACGTACGTCATTTGCTGCAGTTCTGTCGGCCGCCTGCTCCTCGGCAGGTGGCGCTCCTCGCAGCACTTTCACCACGTACAGAGACGCACTGCAAGGACAGTTCAACATCAGCCAAATACAAAACACCCGAGGCACAACGTTTGGACTGAAGCCAACAGACTCAATCTGCTCATGAAGACTTTGTGATACGGCCGAAAGCTCAGAACAAGCGAGTAGGTGGATCTTGAGATGAGATCGTTTTGCCAAGTATGTGTATTCAGCACAGCCATTAAACAAACAGTAAGTGGTACCTGAAGTAGTAGAGGCAGACCGAGGAGTCCGACAGTTTCTGGGTTTTAGTCATCAGTTTGTGCAGCAGGTCATGGAGCTCCCCCTGTCTGTCACCAACAGTCCTGCAGTAAACCTTGGACCTACACAGCTGGTTCCTACAAGAAAAGAGAAATCGCACAAAACAGGCAACATGAGCATTCAGTCAACATAAGCATCAGTAAAGACGCAGAGGTTTGAAACCGTAGCTGAGCCTGACAGCACCAGATCCTGTTGGATGTCAGGTTCTTGCTCATTCAGACACGTTGCCAGCGGTTTGTTGACATTTCTGTGGTTCTTTTCACCAAGTGAGTGAGCATCAGAAATCTCCGACTCGGAATTACAACTTGGATACGAGTGAAATTTTATTTTCTGACATGGTTTGTTGTAATTACAGTCTGGAGAAGATGGTGATTGAACACCAGCTTTTAATCCACCAGCTTTAAGGTATAAAAAATAAAAAAAAATTAAAAATCACAATAAGCTTGCTGGCGTTTGGTAGGTGATGTCTGGTGGATACTAACACTTTGGAATGAGTATTTCAAACCAAATCCATAATCATGCTCAACACCAAAACATGTAAACATATAAACAAAGAAAAAGAAACACCAAGGTTGGAGACAACAAGCATGAAATGCGCTGAATCGCCTCAGCGTGTTACCTGAAGATATCTGCAGCTCGGCGGAGGAAGTCCTGCTCCTGCTGGTGGCTGTCGGCACTCATTCCTCTGTCGATGATGGTGAGCAGAGGCTCCACCAAACCCAGCACAAGAGGACTGCCAGCCTGCCGGGCCACAAACACCTCAACCAGGTCCAACACCTGCAAAATAAGGAAAAGCCAAACAAGGGAGGGAGACAGATTTGGGGTTGGTGGAAGGTGACTTTCAAAATGGAGCTGGGCTAGCAGCTTCCTCCTACTTCTGGTCTTTGTGCCAAGCTAAGCTACGCTAAAGACGGTGACATCAGCCTTCTTATCCGACTCTGACTAAGACGGCAAACAAGCAGATTTTTCCAAAGTGTTTACAACAGACTGAGGATAAGGTACCTTGATCTTAAAGTCTCGGAGCAGCATCTTCTGTTTTTGTAGTTTTGTCTTTTCCTCCTTCTTGGCCTGGGTCTTCTTCTTCTGCTCTGAGAACAGCGCTGACAGGCCCTTATCCAGCTCCATCATGGCTTCATCATCCAGATCCTCGTCACTGCTGCCGTCCTCCTCTGTGGCCTGAACACACAACACAACAGAGGACTTTAACACAATGTAACGCTGCTTCCCTGCTGCTGCAGAGTCTGTTGTGGCCTGATCACTGCCGGTGGCCTGGGATCTGACACATATTCTTCTATTAACCTCAGCAGCGTTACAATATTAATAAGCTTTATAGACGCAGTGGTGCAGTAGATGGTAATGGGAGCTCAGTTCATACCATGCAGCACTAAAAACATGAAACATAAACTAAGACCTGAAAACTAAAAGCGAAGACACACATCCAGCCATGCTAGCAGCTCTGTGATGCTAACAGAGTATTGGACAAACTGAAAGTTCGACCTGCTGGTGGCAGTAGAGGACAAGTCAGAGGATCACCAAAGTCAGTAGGCTTCGTCCTCTGGGGGCCATAGATGTCTGTAGAAAATTACATCTGAATCCATCAAACAAACGCTGTTTGTGTTGTTAAGAAAGCTTCCTGCTCCTCTGTTCCCAGAGCCTTTCGTTTGGGACAGAACTACACTACAGATACCAGGACTTGCTGAAAACCAACCAGAGCATTCTGCTGCTGCAGGACCTTCATCAGTGCCAAACGGAAATTTTGGTCTACTTCTCCCGCTTCCATCTCTTCTTCCTCCTCCTCCTCCTCCTCCTCCTCCTCCATTTCTTCATCATTATCTTCATCCTCATCAAAGTCATCATCTGATCCGTCAGACTCGTCATCCTGGAAGAGCCATAACCACACATTTTAGGATATCAGTGGGTTTCTCTGACATTTGACACTGCGGCATTTATTAAGTGGAATCCGTAAATAAAAAGGCTCCACCTCCATCTCCTCATCGTCTTCCTCGTCATCATCCTTGTTTGGTTTCTTCTTCTGGGTTTTGTTGTCGTCAGTCACGACCACAGCACCATCCTCCTCGTCATCCTGCTCTGGGTCCAGGACCTGCACACAGAGCCAAAAACACCATCATTACCATCAGTTACACGGCTTCCACTGCAAAACACCCGAGCTAAGTGACTTTGAACAGCATTAGAAACCACTTATTTACTAAAGCTGGCAGTGCACAAACATGTTCTGATGGGTGGTAGTTTTTAGAAACTCTACAGAATGCAGCCCAGGTTGAGACTTGTCTTTGCAACTGTGGCTCCAAACACATCTCTGCTATAACGCTGAATTGCACATCAGATAAAATAGGCAACGAACAAAGTAATTAGTCTGTCTGTACATGTCAACAATAAATCAAACGTATCATTTTTAAATGTTGGGATATGTGAGAAAAAAGCTGGTAATCTTATTTTCAACAAATCCCATATGAAAACCAAAATCAACAATCAATTGATTGCACTGTTGTCTGAGTATCACAGCCTGAGTTTTCTTATTCCTCTCTGCCATAGAGCTCCATTGTTGCCCAAAAGAGAACAAAAACACATCAACGAGGCAGACCAACGCACAGGGTGACATGTTCTTTCATTATGATACTGAACAAGGCCACTGAGGTTAAGTTTCAGTCAGTCGTACCTACAGTACACGGTCCTGCTGCTGTGAATACAGAGTACTGCAGCGGCTCCCACAGCCCCCCTTCAACAGGAATGTTTTTGACAGTATTTTCAGTACTAGTAACTTTTGCTAAACACTACAGAGCCCAGCTGTTTTAGGAAATTACAGAGCCTTTTTAAAAAAAATGAATTTATATATTTAGGGTCCAGTGGGCTTGGTCAGGGTAAAGAAGTTCAGAAGTATTGAGAGACGCGTTTGTGTTGTTGCCACACTTGCCAGATGTTTCTTGTAGGACCTTCCAAGCAATCAATCCTATTGGACATTTAGCATTTTGCCATTTAGGTTTGACAGTAGGCAGCTGCTGTCTTGTGATTTGGCCAGTTTCTTACTTAAATGATGTTCATATGAACCAACATCACAAGTCTACAGATCTAAATTTATCCACTTCAACCCGTAAAAACATTTTTACAATCATCAGCGACAACAGACTTTTCTTTATGGCGTATCTGGTACTTACATCTAGGATGGAGGTGAGAGCTGCAGCAGTAACATGGGGGCAGATGGAGGAGAAGACCGTTTTGCAGACCTGTCTGATGTGTCGGCTCGGCTGGGACAGCAGGGACAACAGGATGTCCACCATCACCTCCACCCACTCAGGCTCCTCCTCCTCTGTGGCTGCACCAAGAGGAAAAGGCAAACACACATTCATGCCCTTTAAAGCAGTGCGAACACAGCGTCTGGCATATCACCACCACACAACTAAGTGACGTGACGTTATGACCAACATGTGAGCAAACAGCTGCCTATTTAGACATCCAGCAGACATGGAGCAACATTTAGGCTCGTTAAGTCTGATATTCACTCTCCACCAACTCCTGAGGGAAATATCAGTCTCTTTCTATCGCTTCGAAATGCTCCACTATGTTCACCAGCTAGTCGGTAATGTTGTCTGTCTACCGTGTTATGGTGGGCAGCTAACAGCTGCCTGCGAGATGAGAGCAAAACAGTAAAGTTGGGAGCTGTAATAAAAGCAAAACGGTTTGTCAATACAAGCGAGCACTTTCATATGCACGTAGTGAAAGCTGCACTAACCAATATTTTAAAGGAGCACGTCCTTCTTTGTGAATATTTTTAGTACCAGCCACCAGACGAATGCTGGTAAAATGTGAACGTGGCTGGTAGGTTTTCACATCACCTAGCAATGGTAAAACATTACAATGAAGTGACACCACATTATACTGTCTATACAAAAACATTCCCAAAGAGTCAAGAAAGACCAGACAGTGGGCGGAGGTGCTCGTCTCTTCTGCAAACCCATTTTGCGATTTAGATCGGCAAAAAATAAATCCCCTGTAATGCAACATTAAGATGTGAAAGCTGGAGGCAGCATCATCACCATCACTGTGAATGACGCCTCACCTTGCGTCTTCTTTTTCTTCTTGGCCTTCTTCTCCAGAGCTTTGTCCACGCAGCTCTGCAGGTCCTTCATGATGTCCAGCAGCTCTTCGGGGGCCTTCAGGAGAAATACGTTTATGGCAGCGGTGAGAGGCAAGGACGTTGCCGCTCATTTCCATGGCAACACATTGTCTGCATGTCAGCGTACAGTGGCGCAACAACAACATCACGGCTGCAATAATCCAATAACAACGGTGCTCCTACTGTACATCACGGCCCTGGTTATGTACTCTACCTTGAAGAGGTGCATGCCGACCAGCAGGAAGAGCTGCTGGAAGGCGCTGCTCTCTGCGGTCGGGCCTTTCTTTGCTTCTTTCTTCAGGTTCGCCACAGACTCCAGCATGCTGGAAGAACACACATGTAGAGTCAGAGCTATCAAACATGTTCCTACCTGGTTTAGTAGTGCTCATCAACAGATAACCCTTTAAGCTGTCTTATTTACGCAACGCATCTTATTTTTTTTATCTGTAAGTGAACAGAAATGTAAAGATTATTGTCTTATTATAATACTGAAACGATGGCCAGAACTAAAAGAATAAGATCCCAGATGTAATAAAATGGAATGAGAGTTGCTGTGATAACTCCATTAGAACAAAAGGAAGAATTGTCGTGCTCTTGGATCATAGAGGCCATACTCTGTTGTCCTACCTGTCCCAGGCCTGTCTCTGCTCAGGGCTGAAGGGCTGGCTGCTCTGGACGTGTTTCGGCTGGTTAAGCAGGACTTGGGCGTACTGGACCATGTGGTAGATCCACATGGTGCCGTCGGCTGTTACACCCAGCGCCCGCTTTTGGTTGACAGCTGAGCCTTCGGCAGAGTCGTCAGTCAGAGGCAGGTGGTGCATGGACAGCAGGAGTCTGGAGGGTGGACAGGCGGGAATCGGTGATGCAGAATTGACCACAAGACATTTAACTTTCTTAATCCACGGCTGAGGGGCTGTAATGAGTGGCCGACGTTTCAGAAGCAGATGTCTGAAGACAGCAGAGAGGATTTCATCTCTCACCCGAAGAACGAATTGACAAACGCTTCTCTGGCTTTATCATCCAGTGGGACAGACAGCTTCATCTTCGTCTCTGGGATGTCGGCCGAGGCTTTCTTGGCACTGAAGAAAGTGTGGAAAAAGACAAACCTGGAAAAGAAACAACACCAGCTGATGGCCTCTTCTTCATCAAACACTGAGACCTTGACATTAAACTACCACAGGCGGGTCTCACCTAGCCACATCCATGATGAGATCCTCCTGCCTCTTCACTTGGTGGTTGTCAATAATTGAGGCGAGCCGAGCAACAATCCACTTCCTCAGGCGGGATACGTTGTTCCTGAGGAAGGACAATCAACAGTTACATTCGTCCAGTTTCCATCCCTGCGTCTTCCTGCTCAGCGTCACCAGACCAGACAGGACCGGAGCTGAGAGATAAACAAGCTGCTAAACATACAACAGGCATTTGCACTCACTGTTCCTGTCCTTTCTGATTGTCCTTCTGCTTCCGAGTGCTGAAGTCCAGCAGCTTCTCCAGCTGAGGCTGCAGGAACATCTCCTTCAGCCACTCCACGTAGTGCTGCAGAGCTGCAGGCTGAAGGCGCTGCACCACCCTCCACGCCGACGGCACCACAGGGTAGCCCTGGTTGGTCAGCGAGGAGAAGCCCACCATCACTGCCAGCTGCCTGTCGGGGTCCTGACAGCCCTGCAAGAAGTCTGACACGTAGGTGTCCATCTCTGGGGCCAGCTTGAAGCGGCCGGGTTTCTGGGAGAGAAAGAATGATGCATGAGATTCATGTTAGTCAGCTGTTAATGTGCACAATCACGGGTTTGAGCAGGTTCACAGCCAGTTCTCCTCACCTAGTGGGAGTGGAGAATATAATACTGACCAATCAGGGAAGGGACAATAACCAGCAGAACATCTCAAATATGCTGATGAGTGACAACGAATTTGGGGCGACCAAACTTCACCCAAATCACAGACACATATTTTCTCACTCATCTCTAGTGATACCTAGCCACTAGCGGTATGTTCAGCATCCTTGCAAAGACAACCAGCTATTACAGGAACGCATGAATCAATCAACCAAAACAAAACTTTCCGCATGAAAAATGCGTACGATCATTTTTACTCTCCCAAAACATACCTACATGTTATAATTATTGTATTTGGACACAAATAGTTTCTTAACGTTTTCTCAAGAGGATCATCATCGACACTGACCTGAGCAGACACCACGTGTTCGCCGTACTGCATCATCACCTCTCCAGACAACACCTCCTTCAGCTGGGCTACAGACAGAAGAGGCAGGGCACTGCCCAGCAGACGGAAGCTGAGGAAACTGGACACAAGCAGAAAAACACCAGAGGAACGTGTCAGCAGAATGTAGTTAACTGGAACAATATGACATATAATACATACAGACTTGCGACACGTTAAAGGGAACAGATGAATGAATAAGTGGAACTGCTACAGATGCTTCTTGTCAGGGCGGTTGACCTCAGATGGGAGATTCTGGACATGCTCTTCATCAGAACAACCGACCTCCAGTTGAGTTAGAGTTTAGGGCCTTCCTAAGTTCTGTTAGCTAGTTTCAAACTAGTGATTTACTAAATCTGTATGTTTCTTTATGAAGTTGATGCAGTGAACAATTACCCATTTACTGCTTCAAATACATGTTAAGCCTGCTGCTTAAGTTTGATTGTAAGTAAGAAAGACTAACAGGCTGTTGTCTTATGTCATCACATGTAAAATAAAATCCACAAATTGGTAAGTAGCCTACTGCTTAAACAAAAACTCTTGAAGTTCAAACTGCACAGTGTGTATGGGGCTGCAGCCCATTTAACGCTGCACCACGGAGCAATAACAGTAGTGACATCAAGTGGCGATAAACTAACATTAACTTTGCCAGTAATGTAATTTCAACACAAATGATGTCTTGTGTGGTGCAACCTGTTTTACTGAGTTGCAGCGTTACTCCCACACTCCCTAAACAGGAACCGGCCACCACTACTATGTCTACTGGAGAAGTTACAGCACGTCTTCTCTGAATGTTAGGATCCAGAGTCTCTTAGCCCCTTATTGACTCACTGAGCTGGCCCCGGCGGCTCCTTTAACATGCCGCTGATGATGGCGTTGTTCCAGAAAAGCTGGAAGCTGTCCTCCTTCAGAGAGAGCTTCAGGAGGTCCAGGGCCACCGCTGGGAGGACACACTCCTTCTTCCCCGAGCGGGCCGCTATCTTCAACACCTCCGTCAACCTGCCAGAAAACAGCACATATTGCGTTGGTTCGCCACACAGCAGCTGTTAATTAGCAGGTGTTGTACATTTAGCATAATTCTAGGATGTGCTGATATACAGAAAGCCAACATCTGTGTGTGTGTGTGTGTGTGTGTGTGTATGTGTGTGTCCTTACTTGGGGATGTTGTCAACGTTGATGATGGTCGAGGAGCCCAGCAGCTTCTTGAGTTTCTTGGGTTTGAGGGTTTGTGGGAAGCGCTGCAGAGCCACCAGCAGCAGGTGCAGCTGCTCTGGAGTCCTGAAGGCTGACGCCAGGTCAGTTTGCAGGGCGCTGAACAGGACCTCCTCAAACACCTCCTCTGGGATCTGACACAACAAACACGCACCGTTTAGCAACAATAGTTAGTAGATATAAATCTAGAGGGATGTGTTTGTTTTTTTATTTATTTGCAGACATAAAAGAACCAAACTAATAAAAGTGAAATCCAGGATTCAATAAAAGGTGAAATTGTGCATTATGTGTGTGTATGTATTATGGTTATAGAGACATGGCCCCTGTGTTATGACAGGTGTAACTGAGCAGCAGGCGTCACCTCATTGAGGATGTCCATCATGGTTTTAGAAGGCAGGTCCTTCAGGTGTTGTCTGTGCTGGCTGAGGCTCTGGAGCAGCTGCACACATCCCAGCACCACCGGCGGTTCCTGCAGAAACACAAGGCAGAGCTCAGAGACCACATACACACTCACACAACCATCACACACTTTAAAGTCTCCAGCTGTAGATTCATACACACCACAAACCAAACGGTGACACGTCACCACGGCCGTACGAAACCCGCTGCGGGGCCCTGGGGCAGGCATGAGCTACTGGGCCCCTATTCACCCCCAGAATCACGTTGCTTATTTGTAAAACACACAGGTCTCCACAGGCTGAAGCGCCTCACTCGTGTTTATATACAAGAACAACTTATGTGGTGAGACTACTTACTTTAGAGAGGCGGCTGGACTGATGAAGGGCGAGGACGCCAAACAAGTTTCCAAACAACGCATTTCTGACAAGTTTCTGGCAAACAAAGAGAAGACATTTACTGAACCCATTCATGAAGCTGTTGGAGCCGACAGAGAAAATGCCAACGACGCTCACCTTTTTCACTGTCTGCAAGTTGTGCTTTTCTTTGATTCTGTTGAGAATACTCTGCAAGGAGACGTCTTCGAAGGCACTCAGGACCTGAAAAACAGTATCTCATGTCACCATCTATCTATCTGTGTTCATGCTAGTCAGAAACGACTGGATCTATTATGTGGGACGTTAACAGCATCCCCTGGTCTTCGCCCGTGAATGGACCTGGCTCAGGCGTCGCGTGGCGGACAGCTGATGCTCACCTGTCCCAGAGCCAAGCTGAATCCGGGTCTCGCAGTCTCTCGTGTGTGAGCCAGTCCATCCACCAGCCTTTTAAAGGTGTAGTCCAACTCGTCTGCCTGCAGCACACAGAGAGCACCACGCCGTTATCGTTACACACGTTCACACTGCATTCATTCTCAGTTTAATGCTACTTTACGTGAGATTGCACTCAGTAGTTTACACTCCACGACATTTATTTCACAGCTGCAGTTGCTAGTTTTTACATACATACATACATTTTAGACACAAATCTTAGGATGAGTTTGTAAAATATGGTGTATTATAGATGAGACGAGTTCAAACAGCCATGTGTACATATTAATAATACTATAACACCGACAGAGCCCCGTCCGCATAATATCTACTTTTACTTTGTTACTTTGAGTATTTTTTGATGCCAATACTTCCAATGAACTTTTACTTGAGTGAAATTTTGAAAGTAAGAATTGACTTGTAACAAAGTAAAAGTAGTCATGCGTGGTATTTTTATGGTCTGCCTCTTTTACTTAAGTACACGTCTGCTATATATATAAATATATATATGTTTTTTAAGATAGCACCACCTGTAACCATGCTAGGTCTACATACAGCCTCTCGGTGAAAGAGGTGCGAGTCGGTCTCACCTTGTTGTTGGTTTTCAGGTACTGGATGAGGTCTTCTACCGCCTTCAGCCGGACCTCCTGATCCGGTGTGGCCAAGTCCCAGAAGAAGTCGAGGAAGACGCGGTTCTGTTGCAGGGTCCCGGTCGGCCGGTGCGGCTCCGCTGCTTTCACCGAGAGCGCCACCATCTCTGCAGACATCTGCTCACAGAGTCACCGCCGCTGTCCACGCTGCTGCAGCAGGAACACGTGCCTCTCTGCGCAGCTACCGCTTCCGGGTCAGCGCTTCCGCTGTTTTGGTTTTTTTCCCCCCCACTACTCAAAACCTTTATTGTCCAAATCGAACAAAACAAAACAAATTGTAGGAAGAGGACAGTTTAATAATATGCAAATCTTTAAATGCCTTTCTTTGAGCTTTTCTGTTTCACTATATAATAATGTTAGATTAGTTGAGAGATGTACACACAACGATATATAGATATAGTTGTGTGTACATCTCTCTATATCTATATATAAATAAATAATAGTCAGCTGTCCATGAAAACCGCTGTTGATAGTCATGTCCACAGAGGCTTGTTGTGTGCACCTCCAATGAGAAGAGCACCTTTGACTTAAATGACCTCATGGCCTTTTCTGTAGTGCCCCCTTCAGGACAAACATTTCTTAGCTTTAACGCCGACTGGTAAGAATTGAATCTGATACGGTCTTCCGCCCCCAAAATTTTAATTACCTCTTTAAAAATTAGAATATAAAATAATAATATACAGATATATTTAGTTTCAAAAGTTTAACTGCTGGTTAACATGTCTCCTACTTCACTGTGAAGTCCATTGTCAGCATATGTCCACATCACACTTTAGCTTACAAACGGGTTGTGCTGCTCTTTAAGTTGAAGCTGCAGAGGGCAAATATAAAACAACCACAGCAGAAATCCCACATGAGATATTATTAAACAAAAAAAGAAAAGGATCTGAACTTAAACCACTTTCTTTGCATAAAAAGATACTCTTTATTAAAACTGCATGCAAATTCCATTGTTCCCTAACCAGATCATTTAGCGGCAGAGGGACAGTTGAAATTTCAAAAAAAGATTAGTAGCGAGAGTCCGACACCGTCACAATCACAGCTCAGTTTCTTGGGGCTCGTTCAGTCAACAGGAGCAGCCAGCACAGTGTCCAGGGCGCTCTGAGCGTCTTTAATCTGCTGCTGCAGTCTCTGCTTCATGGCCTCGTTCTGGGCCTTCTTCAGCATGTCCTGCATGTCTCTGATGACTGCGCGGTAGCCTGGAACGTTATGAAACACTCGGATGGCCTTGTCACCGCTGCACACCAAGAAGCGTCCGTTAATGTCAAATCTAAGGTCAGTGATGTCCTCGCTGTGGATGCCGTGCAGCTCCTCCTCCAGCTGGCCACTGGCAGCGTCGTACATGGCCACGTTGGAGCCATCACTGATGGCCACGACCCGGCCGTCTGGAGACAAGGCCGCCAGGCTACCTTCAGATGACGTGCAGGGCACTGTCTTCAGGAGGTAGGGATCCTGCTGCTTTTTGTACTCCACATCTGTGTTCCACAGCTTCCACGTACCGTCTTTGGAGACAGTGACCATTCTGATAATAAAACAAATGGAAAAAATAAATAAAAAATTAGATGGCAGTAACACGTTTTACAAATCAAAGCGCCTTGCATGTTCAAAGCAAGAGATGCTGCACCTCTGAAGCTCATTAATTAACATTCTTGGTGAAGTGCTGTAACTTCCTGGAGTCTTGTCATCACTGTGAGGTTGCCAGGCAACAAGTGGAGACTGCACATAACCCCCGGCAAAACCTACTACATATCGTGTTTACAATTCGGTTTATGTTTTGACGTGTTAATTATGATGTTATTAAAGCTAGTAGATGTATTTCTGATCTTTGGACAGAGCCAGGTTAGTTGTTTTTTGAGACTCTATGCTAAGCTAAGCTAACTGGATGGTGGCTCTACCCTCATATTTAGCGTACCTACACGAGTGGCATCAACAATGTGAGCCACCTCTTTGGCTTCGCATTGCGATCAGAAAAGTCATCGTTACCTGTGAGAGTCATTGGAAAAGGCGAATGCGTGAACTCCTGCGGAGTGGCCCTTCAGGTCAAACGCTCGCGTCACCTCTTTGAACTCTCCTCCCTTCCCGAAGCAAACCTCCCACACCTTCACGTCAGGAGTGAAGCCGCATGAGGCGACAAACCTGAGCAGAGAAATGGACACACACACACAATTACTCCACCCAAGTCACAAAGGACTGATTACATTAGTTGTTTTTCTGTTGTTGGCAAAGATTTTTAGCTGGTGATGAAGCTGCTCAATACAGTAGTACACTTAGGAAAGTCACAGGAAATACTGCAGAAGTTTCTCTAATTATAATGCCTGGATTATAATATTAAAGATGCAATGTTTCAGTCATACAGGCATTATGTGAGAAAAATAAAAGAAGGCAAAAATGTTTTGTGTTATGTGATGTCCACACCCAGCTGATTATCACTGATCGGCGTGGTTGGGTGTGGTCATTAGTGTGCTTTGTTGCACCTGTAACCACACCCACCAGTGATGTCACAGGGTCCCTTCAGTACACCTGTACATCACTGCAGCAAGGTCAGAAGACTAACAACTGGAGGACAGCAAAAAACACGATTTCGTGTTGTGTTCAGACCGCTGCGTTGGCACCAACACAGAGCGGTCAGGTGCAAAAAAACGCTGGCAAAAATGTGAATGTTAAAGGTGTTTAACATCACAGAATTCAAACGTGAAAATAAGTCCACTATCAAAGATGATGCCTTTACTAGATTACAAGACTATTAAATAGTTTTTCTGTTGATCAGTGACAAAAAAAAAAGCCACGTTAAAATCCACTCTGAATCAATGTTGTAAGACAGTAAAACATAAAGACTTAATACGCGAATACGTTTTATAGACGTTGTAAATCTGAGAGAGATGTGAAGTTCTGCAGTGAGGGAGGGGTGGGACTGACCTGCCACATGGGGAGATGGCAGCATAAGAATTGGTTATCTGGTTAGTGTTGATAGAGGCCAGTACTTCGCCTTTCAGGTCCCAGATGTGGATGCTGGTGTCGGTGGAGGCGCTCATGATGAACTTGCCTGCGGAGAGGAAACACAGAATGAGCTCATCTCATCATTACACGTCTTTTAGATGGTGACAAACTACAAGACCTGCGAAATAATTCTGAGGATACTGTGAAACCATTTCATGGCACAGATTGATGTTAAAAAATACTTTTTATCTGTAACTCAGCTCATGTGAAACTCTGGTCAAATACAAGCCTCAAGGCTGCTACAAAGTGTGCACAGCTTCAACCTCACAGTAAGCAAGCACCGGGTGCTGCAGGGTCATTCGGCGTGTGTAAGTAAGCAGGTTACCGTCAGCTTTGTGCAGTAACCTGAGTTCTTAAAACATCATGTATACAACAAACCAAACGTGCAAGGCTTCATACAGGGACATGCCTTTGTATCCTTGTGCAAAAACTAATACAAATAAAAGCTACAAATTCACATAAGACATAGGTATTTTGAATGCTCTGTACCTGTCTCTGCAATGCCAATGTTGAGGATGGTGGCCTTGTGTTTCTGTGGGAAGTCCTCTGGGGCAGCTTTAAAGCTTAAAGTGCCGTCCTCCTTTTTGGTCATTTTGAAGATTCGAATGGTATCTCCGTTAGCCAACCAGGTGATAAACGCCCTGCAGTGACAAGGTCAGGGTCAGCGAAGGATGCGGTGGGAATATCAGGTACTTGTATCCAAAAATGACCTCAAGATGAACCAATGCCATTTCAGGGTGACAAACACAGCAACTTACTTTTGTAGAGAACCTCTAATCTTTTATTGGCTGAGATTAGCCCTGGCACACACAATTAGCTGATTAACTGACTGACATAAAAATTAATCTACTGCTATTTTGACGGCTGATTAATCTTAAAGATACCGAGCAACTTATCAAAGCTCTCTGGTTCCAGCTTCTCAGATGTGCTCGTCTCCGTTTCAATAATATTTAAATTGAATATCTCTGGGTTTTGGACTGTTGGTCGACCAAAAGAAGAAATTTGCCTTCTTCTCCCCTAACATATTTCCAGTTATCCCTCAATAAGGTGATATAACTGTTGGAATTGGAATTATTATGGGTTTTCTGGCTACATCCAATAGTGCCGTTTACTGTATATATAGCTGTATGGCCCAGTTTGACTTCTGTGAGACCTCAGATTGGAAATATGTAGTCAGACTTGACCCTGACAGGAACGCCAGTGACCACAAATCACCCATCACACAGCTACAAAACAATGAATCAATTAACCAGAGAAATAACAGACAGATTAATCGATAACAAAAAGTAATTGTTAGTAGCAGCCCTTGCTGAGATAGCACATGTGGTGGTGCAGAAGCTCATTCTGTGTTGACGTTTGCACAAATGAGGTAGGAGAAAGGGAGAGACCTGGAGTCCGGGCTGAATCGGACTAGTGTGGCGTGGTCCAGCTCCACGTTGGCCCTCAGACACTTGTGTTCCCGCTCCAGGAAGTCTTTGGTGCTCCAGATCCGGACGGTGCGGTCGTCAGCACATGACGCCAGGTACTTCCCGTTGCTGCTGAAATCGAGGCACGTCACGTTCCCACTGTGGCTCTGAAACGTACATGAACACAAACACACGCTCAAAGGATGGCTTGCGTATCATCTGTTCCTAATGAAAACGGATCACAAATACACTCAACTGACAGATTAGGTCCATATAGCTAAAACAGCCCTGCAAAAAAAAAAAAAAATAGATCACATTTTCATGGTGGTAATACTGTCTTTAGTTTAGATTGTTCAAACTGAGCGAGGTGCTGTTAATTTTGGAGGCTGCCGTTTGTGGTGAGGTTGAATTGTACACCTGAGAGATGTTTCTAATATATGTATAAATCACATTTACATCAATAAGTGTACACTTGAGGCATTCATACCTACAGACATGTCTCTGAACAACAATCCTCGTTGGACTCCGCGGCTCTAACAGCGTGTGTGTTTTACAGCAGTGTCATTGCGAGGTCCAGTTTACCTTCAGCGAGGCTGCCAACAGCGGATGGCTGAAAATGTGCTGCGAAGCCTTTTCCTTGCGGCTGCGCTGCTGCTTCTCCTGCTTCTGCTTCTTGGATGCGGGGCCCTTCACCACGCTGCCTTCAGCTGAGAGACAATACACAGGGATGCTGAAGGACAGACAGCATGGCATGATCATGAACTCAAAAGGCTCGCGGATTCTGCATTTGTCTCTGACGTAGAAGGGTCTCCGACACAGAAGACTACACACACAGCAGTTTGGAACTAGCAGTCAACACACCTAAGCTCTGAGGTAGTATCAACGGATTAGATAGTGGAAATGTAAATAACTGTTTGTCTACAAAAATCCTTTGCGCATGTTCTGCAAATTCTAAATTAACTGACGCCTCGTGTAGTTGACGCCTTTGTTTGTAATGCAATGCAACAGTAACGTGGGGGAACTGTGGCTGTGACTAGTGCTGGACGTGCTGTGACCGTCGGAGAGATCAGAGACAGGAGCGATCAAACGCTCGTCCGTACACAGCAGCGCTGACGGCGACAGAAAGCGCTCATCCCATTGGTGCGTCCAGGTAACCTTTGTCGATTGGCCAATGACACAACGGCCGTCGCCTCGAAGTTGCTCTACTCGCTTGAGTCCGCGTGTTTGTGCTCACCGCACACACACACACACACTGCTCCGTTCGTTCGTTCTTAACGAGTGTGAACAGCAAACGAACGAACGAACGAATGCAACACAACACAACACGGGCCGAGCGCTCGTCAAAGACCGTGAAAACAGTGACACGGCCGGGTGACTCACCGCCCTCCCTGCAGTCGGCGCTTCGGCTACAGTTACGTCAGCTAGCTAGTGTGACTTACCGGCAAAGTCCGCAGCCTGTTCCCCCCTTATTTCTTCCTTCCGTCTGCCCACCGCTAATGCGACTAGAATAACCAGCGCACCCAGTAACAAAGTCAAGGCGACCAGTGCTGCCACCTCCATATCTGAAGCGTTCTGCCACGTACTTTGCGCCGCTAACGTGTCTCGTCTAGAGCCCGCCGCCGCGCATGCGTACACAGCTTCTTGTGCTTCTCGTCTTTGGAGTCGATGAATGGCAAACCGAGAAAAGGCGCCACTACCGCCACCCAATGGACTGGAGTACTAACTGTTATTACTGGCGATAAATTGTTTTGTCAATGAAACGTTAAGACAATAGTGACTTTATGATTACAGACAGCCAAAGATATCGTGCTCCAGTTGCTAGTTTTTTCAACCAACAGTGCAAAACTCCCAAATATATTCAGTTTACGGTCAAATATGACAAAGAAATACGCCCTGGGTGTATGAGCAGCTCATCCGTAAACCTGAAAGCAGTGGGTCATATACTCTCTCTTTCAGAGAAATGGTAGGATAATCAGGAAGTAACAGTCTGAAGTATCCTTCAGAATTGGGTGGCATTACACAGCATTCACTTGTACTTATCTCTACTCCCCTACGAGCTTCAGTAAACGCTCGTGTAAGACATCCAGGTCTCCTGAATCCTCCATCAGTTAATATTAGTATATACTGTATATACAGTTTGTATGTAGTGGAGTTGGGACACAGCTTAACTCAATTGAATATAACGGTCACATCAATGGGGTCCGATGGTCTCACGGGAGAAGAGTAGAAGAACTGGACCTCGAAGCGTTGAATGTGTTCTTGTTGGAACATCCGTGTCCAAAATGTAGCTTTTATTAATTGCAAATTAACCATCAAAAACTGCATCAGATAATGTCCACTTTTCACAAGAAGAGGTAATTATTACCGAGCAAAGAAATCATTTTAATAAAATTGCTTTTGACTGCCGACATCAATGGATTTGCTTGACAAAATTCCTCAAGTCACGGCCCAAGTAAGTAACATTAGAGGCTACAAAAATCCCTGAAACAGAGAGGCTTTCTATAATTACCAAGCAGATGAGCTTGCATTTTTCGTAAATCTGATGTTTTGTTCGTGTGGTGTAGTTTATTGTAATAGTGACATTTCAGAAGTGGGGATAGCGTGTTGCTGTGCAGATGTTTAAAAACTCACTGCATTTATTAGGTAGGTACATCTGTATGAACAGTAGTTGAAGAAAACATCTAAATCAATCTTTTTCAGATAATTAACATGGATTCAGTGCCTGGAGTTAAAGAGAGGTAGTCTGGCACAAACAAACACATCTCAAAGTTTAGAAATTATATAAAAGGTCACCGATTCTTTTCACAAGCATGAAGAAGTTGAAGAACTGGCTTTGGTTTGTCAGACCTGACCTGCTAATTACATCAGTGTTGGCAATCACTATTTAAAAAAAAATAGGCGGTCCACAGGAGGACTCTGGGAATGCTTGCAATGAAAGAGTATGAAACAAGAACACAAGGGTCTGCACTAACTACATTAAGACATTTACTAAGTTGCGCTTCAAGTGCAGAAACACAATTCATGTACAGGGTCAGAGAGCCAATTAAAAAAATAATTTAAAATGCAAACGTCTGATAACTTTAAATTTACACTGCAGTGTTGTGTACCTTATCTGAATCAACTGTGCATTCCACCCTATTCAGACTCATCCAGATAATGTACTCAAACACACTGTAACATACAAACCAGCAAGCGCTTCACGTAAAAAAATAAATGTTTGAGCCAAAGCTCCGTGTCTTTGCCTGACTCAACTTTCTCCTTAAGACGAGCAAATGGGAGTGTCCACACACTGTAAAGGAAAAAGAACTTTGGATATGCTTTTGTTCAGAATCAAACTATTCAACTGTCTTTTCTTCCTCTTCAAGTATAGTACATCGTTATGGATTCTGTCTCCTCACTGCTACATTCCCTCCCTGGGTCATATGTAGTCATCCAGGCAGCACAAGCTCAGCAAGCCGGTGTGCTCGTTCGAACTCCTCTGCAAACACAATGTTTCGGGCCAGCACAACCCACTGGAGAAGGGGAAGGAAGCAGAGGGCATGGCGGCAGCCTGCTTGGGGGATGTTGGGCTTAGAACAGAGCAATGTTAGCCAGCTGAAGTCCTCTGAAAGCAGTGCTGGACACATGTAGCAGGTTACTTCTTCCTGTTGTGTTGCCTGCGCGCCTGCAGCCTCTGCCGTGCTCCGGAGGGCTTTGATCCGGCACCAATAGAGAAGGAAGGAGTCGCTGGAGACCCTGAGAATAAAACACACAGATGTGTCATTTCTAAGGACCGACATTAACATTTCTTTCTACTTCTAACATTTTCACATAAATATCGGTTTCTGGTTGACTGATTTAACTAGGTCTGCACCCGAATTTTCAAAGCAATTAAGGGTGAGGTAAGGACAGTGGACATGCATGTGATTCTGTTTGTACGGACCACGCAGAAATAAATCACAATCAAACCTGAGGGAGAGACATAAAGATGAGGGCCCAAAACCACAGTGACTATATGTTAGACAACATGCTACTACTGTGTTTGTCACCAAGTTGGCTGAACTTTGTGTTTTTTATTGAAGAATAGCGCCAAACGACAAAGAAATACATCAAAGATGTATTCTGAGCTATTTGATCAGTGGATCACTTTTAAACACTGCAGCGAGTTGTTTTACCCTTTACCTGCCTGTGCAGTGCTGTGGACAGCATGGCCTGAATCGTGGTGGCTGATCAGGGCTCAAGTATCACCACCCCTATCTAAAAACAGCATTAATGACCTACCAAAAGGAACAGCATTGAAGCCTTGGACAGGAGTTCCAGGACTTCCAAAGGGATTTGGACCTGCAGCAGCACTCTGGCCAAAGGATGGGGTGGACGTCCCTGTAGAGAAAGCAGCACACAACTTGATTAATGTAGACCACTTCTGGAAGCAACTTAAAAATATCAGTCTAACGAAGAGGACGGTAACGCACTACACAGCAAGCCACCAGCACAGAAACATGAGGTAGCAGATCTGCACAGTAGTGTGCATAATGATGATTTCTCCCACTCAATTGTTTCTGGTTCTTCAGAGCTGCATCATTTTCATCGTCATTCTCTGCTTATTTTGTTCTTCAACCAAGAATTGAAATTGGATCATGAGATCGTGAGCCACACTTATTAATCAAATATTGTCTTTGGGAATTAGATACCAGTTAATCAGAAAATACAGGCTTTGTGTAAATGGGGAACTTTGTCGTCATGGAGGATTTGTCCGTCAGCAAAAATAAAATATAAATAAGCAAGTTTTTATTTCTTACCAAAAGCTGGTTTGTCAGTAGCAGCAGCTCCAAAGTTGAAGCTTCCCATCTGCGGTGCAGGATTATTGGAGACTGGTGTTACAAACTGGGGGCATGGCATGCCAACACCAAAGTTAAATCCACTGGGTGCTGGCTGAGCAGGTCTGGAGGGAGCCTGCTGAGGAGCAGTGCTGCCAAACGTGAAGGTGGATGAGGAGGAGCTCTGAGTCTGGGTTGCGGCACCAAAGCTCGGTGCAGCTGAGGGAGCGGTGGTGCCACCGAAAGCAAAACCAGTTGAGCTGGATCCAAACGCTGGCTTGGCTGGGGTCCCAAAGCTGGGTGCTGTGGAGACAGCAACTGTCCCAAAGGGAAAGGGGGGTGGGGCGGGGTTAGAGGCAGGTGTGGATGATGCTCCGCTGTTTCCAAAGGTGAACGGTTTTGACGTTACTGCTGAGGAGCTGAAGGTTGACTGCACTGCTGGCGTTTGAAATGATGACTTTCCAAAGCTGAAAGTGGACTGGGTGGTGGCGGCAGCAGTGGTGGAGGCTGTGTTAGCAAAACCTCCAAATGAAGCAGTGGTTGTGTTCTGGTTGGGTGCTGCCTGGCCGAAGGCAAATACCTTCTGCTCGGCCGCTTGAGGGTCTGGCTGTGTGGCACCAAATGCGAAGGTGCCATTGCTGGAGGCCGAGGCAGCTGGAGCAGCAGTAGTAGTGGTGGTAGCAGTTCCAAACTGAAATGTGCTCCCTGCATTAGGGGTCTTCACTGAGGCTGAGCTGGTACTTGTTGTGGATGGTGCTGACCAGCTTTCAAAGAGGGATTTCATAGCTGGCTGGGCTGCAGTCTGTGTGGTGATGGTGGTGGAGCCGGTGGAGGCTGTAACAGCGAGGGTGTTGGTCAAGCAAGGAAAGACCGATGGGGCAACTGTGGTGCTGCTTGTTGATCCAAACATTGAGGGTGTACGATTTGAAGAAACTGTAGAGGCTGGGATGGTGGTTGTGAGGGATGGAGGCTGCCCAAAACCAGTTCCTGCAGTGACGCCTCCAAAGATGGGCTTGAAATTTGGGACAGGAGGTTTGATCTCTGGGGTTGATGTAGCTGAAGAGGAGGTGGTGGTGACGGAAAAGATGGGCTTGAACCCTGAAGCCAGCAGAGGGTTGGGATTACTGATGGACTCTGAGCTGCTGGCTGGAGCAGTAGTGGTAGCGGTGACCGGGTTAGAGGCTGAAGAAGCAGTGGGGGTACTGATCTGGCTCGCCAGTCCAAACAATCCTGCGACTCCTACAGGTGTAGTGCTGCTCGAAGCCTTGGAGACCTGTCCCAGTACCTGAGTGAAGGCAGAGGGCAGCTCCACACCAGCAGGGGAGGACTGAGGGTAGGCAGGAGGGGACTGTTGGGCATCCACTTTAGTTGAAACCTTCAGGTTTAAACCACTGGGTTGTACCACTGTGGTTGATGGAGACACTACAGGCACAACAAGCCAGGTATGGAGGGAAAAAAAACAAAGAAAAAGTGGATGATCATCATATGAAATATGACTTCTGTTGCTTTTTGAATTCTGTTTTTGGGATTTTTAACCTGCTATTATATACAAAAAAAAAAGCAAAACAACGTCTTTATATATTTGAGCTGTAAAAAACAAACAGGAATGAATCCGTTTGTTTAATGCAAAACTGAGTGAAAATCAGATCGCAAAAAATGTGAACTACTACAAAAACAAATAACATCTACAACATGGCTTCATACAAGTTGTTTATACTGCAAAGGTGACTTTAGAACTTCCCTTGGAAACACCTTCAGTTCAGTGATCGTACCTGTTGTTGTGTTGGCAGGTGATGGGGAGTTAACAGGAGTGTTGATCTTCATTTTCAGAGCCTCCAGCAGTGGGTTGGGGGCTGCATTTGCTGTGCTGACACCGCTGCTTGGGCTGGGATCCAGGTTGATGACTGGGATGGCTGAGCTGGAGACTGTGAGCAGGGGAGCTGCCAGAAGGCTGCTCAGGGTGGTGGTGGTGGTAGAGCTGGTGGAGAAGGCAGGCTGGATGGAAGTGGTGGCCAGGGGAGAGGCAGATTTCTCTGGCTGTGAAGCTAAACAAGGACAAAATTGACAGGAAGGTCAGAGGTCATACTGGGGGCTTATCCAGGTCAAGTCTAATGGTCATGACACAGCAGCCAAAACAGAAAATCACTTTATCATCTCCGAAACAAGCAGAAATAAAAAGACGTTTTATCATTTGAAAAAATAAAACTATTATAAAGTTGTACAGTACAATGTATGTATGTAATAAATAAAAGTATGTAAAATATAAAGTTATATTATGAACACCGTGGGAAGAGCGTGTATAATTTACCGTCTGTTCACACACATAAACTCAAAGTGGCAGGCTGCCTCTGGCCGCTAACAGGTCTGAAGCATGCGGGCGTGTTTAGCAATGAGCACAACATGTCCATGCTCAGCTCAGATTAGACCGTTATTTTCTCCTGTTGCCACTTTTCCACCGCGCGTAGTTCACTTCCCGAGTGACGTGTCTCCGCCTCCCAGTCATGTATTAAACTTATATCAGAGAACTGGGAAGCTGTCGGACATTTTGAGCCAAGAACGTTTTTGCAGTCGAGTCCGAGCAGTCAACAACTGTGCCTCTGTTTCCCGAGGGAATCAACATGAGCGTGATTGGTTGTTTCCAGGTTCTCTACAGTGCATCAGTTACATTTGCATAAAGCTGGACCTTCCTCAATTTGACTTTTGAGTCTTCAGTTGCGGTGATGATTATGATTATTATGATATTATGATTATGATCGGAAGCAGGATATTATCTCAACGCTCAGTTAACAATGAATGGCAGCTTGTCACTCTTCCAGCATTTTAAGTATTTATGTGTGAATTGCAGGTAACAGTGCAGCGTGAAGAAAAGTTAAATTGTTTATTCCTGTGGCTGCTCCTACTCACTAGGCGTCTCCAGGACCTTCTGGATCTTGCTGATACCAGCCCTCTTCTCTTCATCTAGGTCATTCGCAGTGATGGTGTAGCCCAGCTCTGGAGGCGGGGGCTGCAAATCAATGAGCACGGAGAGTAAAACAGAGAAATCTTGGTCACTGTAACACATGATTATATAAACAAGGGTTTCAGGGAGCATGAAGTCAGATAATGTAGCGCTCCTTACCAGGGAGATGCGATCGTCCCGGTGGCTGGACACCAGCTGGATCTTCCGTTTTCTCTTCCCACCACTACCAGAACAGCCTGTTGAGGTAGTGACTGGGACCATGGAGGCTGGAGTAAGTTTGGCTGCAACATAATCATATAATGAACAATAAAGCAAGATGCAACTAAAAGACAAAACACAGTGTGTACTTTGTTTTTAAAGCGAGAGCCCGCCTTGAATGAAACACATTTACGGTCACGTTGAAGTTTTTGGTGGGGATGCACTGATCCAATACGCTGGATCAGTATCTGCACCAGTACTGACCTTGTTAAGTGGATTAAGTATCAGCCAGGCATGGAATAGTTTCTGCATTTGTGCCTTTATAAAATTCAGTTATTCTGCTGTCAGTAACATCCACCCAGTCATGGTGGACTCGCAGCAAATCCCTGTCCTCACGTTACCATACATCAAAAAAATTCAAGAGGCACCTTGGTGGCCTAGAGGTTAAGGCGCTGACCATGAGCCACACAGTGACTTTGTTTCATTGGAAAAGAAAAACGTCCAATGAGTTCCACGCTGTAAAAAGTCTGATCAGTGATTCCCTTGCTCTTGGTGCCATGTTAAACTAATAGCAGACAAAGTGTGACCAACAGTGTACACAGCGACTAAACATTTATGTAACACGCTGCTTGACGTGCATCTTATGTGAACAGCTTAACACTGGGATACTGTAGTTAATCAGGTTTACAGTAGACGAGTCCCATACAGGTTAGCCCCATGTTGGAAAATTTGATACAAAAACAGGTCCTTTGTCTAGAAGGGATGTAACTTTGAGGAATATGAAATGACTTTGTGGCAATGAAGTCCAATTAAAGTACCCTCTAGTTGCAAACAGGCAATATTCAGCTTTAATCAGTAATTAAAATGGCATGTATTATATAGCCTTGAATAACATAAGAGGCACTGCAGATAAGTGACACTTACATGTAACAGGTGCCTTATCGGAGGCTGTCTGGTCTGACCTCACTGAAGATGCTGAGCTGGGAGACTGCCCGTCGTCCTCTCTGGGAATTAAACCACAAGTTACAAATTGAACAATTGGATGAAATGTGGATGACAAGCAGGAAACCAGCTGGCACACACCTGGGTCTTTTGCAGGCTCCCTCTGGAGTCTGGGAGCGAGATGATGCGAGGCTGGACAGAGGGGAGCTGGGTGCTGACGGTTTCTTCCACTGTGAAGGTAAACTTGGAGTTAAAGTTTAAAAAATCCACCTTATTTCTGCAGGGCCATGTGCACTGTAATGAAGCAAGTAACTGTTACCTGGCTGAGGCCTAGTGAGGAGCTGTAGGAGCTTTGGATGGGGTTTCTCCTGGTGCCTGGGGTTCCTCTCGGGGCATGGACTCCACTGGCCGAGCTGATGGAGGAGGTGCGAGACCTCTTCATGATGGACTCCTCTGCCAGTGAGGTCATCCCTCTTTTCAGGCTTCCTGGCCTGGAGGAAGGAATGGAAAGCATTTCCAGCTACATTTATTCAGCCACATCATACTTCACACAGCGCTACGTGGTTCACGGCATCAAATGCACGGCCAGTAAAACAACAACAAAAATTTTATGGTATGATGTTACTTTAGAAAGGTGAAACTCACTTAGGGACCAACTGTGATGGTGTTCCATTGGGCAGAAGAGGCCCAAAAGCAGAGTGTGCACTTCCACCGCTGTCGTTACGCCTTGGGAAATGAAAATGGATTATAAACATGCCTAACACTTCAACTTACTGAATATATGAACCAAGTCCTGAGAAGCATGTGCACGTTTTATGCCATAACAGAAAAGCTGAACAAAATATCTTAAGCCCTTCTCATGTATGTAATACGTAACATTGCTGGCTTCATAGGTCTGTTAAAGTGATGGCTTTTTGTCATTCAGACACGGGTGTCTTTAACGTTAATGTTCCCTAAATGCCAGTTCAGACCAAGGATTTGTGTCGAGACTGAACTATTTTAGAATGCTGCAGGGAAACGTTTCAGCCGTGTGCTGTGACCCGTCTCAGCTCGTCAAGTCGCCAGTGGCAGGTTTCAGAACGTTAAGAAGTAGTTGCAAGTTTCAACTCCTCTCGTCGCAAATCTTTGGTCTGAACTGGGCTTAAGGCTTCATCCAGATGTGAATGCGTAATTACGGAGAGCCAGAATCAGTATCACTCACGGTGAATCTCATACTGTATGTAAAGCATTTTGCTGGTTATTTATTTATTCAACTATGCAGTTGGTATGAATGAAAATAGAAAATATAAGGAGTGTGTGCTGGTTAAACCTCTCTTGACACAGTCGCACTACGAATAAGAAATCGTTTTTATAGACGGACCTGATAAGAATCTTGCCCGTGGCTCTTTCACAGCGTTTCATAGTTTATTAAACTGATTTTATTTGCTTTGTGCATAAGAGATGCTAATACATTTATTACAGAGACGTGAGAAAGCAGTACAAGACACGCATTTATCTCTGTGTATGTTTAACCTCGTGCTGCTGCAGCCTTTCATTTATTCTGACACTTTTCATTTCAGACTGGTGCCGTGTGGAAAACGGCACAGAAATTGCCATCGGATTAGCTTTAAAAAGGCGTGTATGTCTGAAAAGGTCTAAAGACAAAAACACCAACCCGGTAGTTCACCATCTAGGCATTTTTTGATGTCTATATATAATCCAATCCATTTCTGATGCTTGCTTCGTTTGCTCTGTGTGGTGTTGCAGTGATATTGGCCATGTGGACTGTATCTTTCACGACTGCCGTTAGCTGGAAACTGCATTTGAGCTCCAGTATTCAATTTGGGCATTAACACGGCACTTAACATTCAATCTATATCTGGTTACATCATCCCAGATCAAATGGAAGTGATGTGGGAGACTCTCGAGGATAACTACTCATAATGTAAGAAGGTAATCTGTGGCAGTGGAGAAGCTTGTTAGCACTGCTGAGGTCCCTCCAGAGTCTTCTTGGTACCTTCTTTTGCTTTTCTGCTCGGTAGAGAAGCTTCCGTACTCATCCTCCACTTCTCTCTTGCGGCTTTCCTTCAACACCTTGAGGACACTTTCTCTGGAGCAGGGGTCCGCAGGGGCGAGCCCTGCACAACTCAGATGGTCCAACCTAAAAACAAAACAGGTGACAATACAGCTCTAGTCAGTGTTAACGTTCAAATAGCAAAGCCACAGTAGAGCACAACCCACAATCAGGGATTCAGTTAGCACTGGAAATAATTGGAAACACCCATAAATACAACATAGTCCAATAAAACACCACCACACCATTCAAAGATATAAAACGGAAACAAAAAATAGCAAACTGTCACATTTGAGAAGCTGGAGTGAGCAAATATTCGGCATTGTTGCTTAATAAATGAATTAAAAGATTAAATAATGATCGAAATTACTGCAGATTAATTTTGTGTTGATTAGTGGACTACTTGACTAACTGCTTGAGCTCTAGTTGCATAATTAAAACTGTTACAGAAGCAGTCTCTCCACAGAATTGTCTCAACAATAATTCAACTCTGACAAGAATTCAAAAGACAAAATGACAAAAATTATGGATTATCCGACTCAAGCTGATTGATACATAGTATAGTGTCACTATGGTGACACACACACACACCATAGTGAAATTAATGGAAACTAATATTCTAAAATCTGAAACAATGTACGGGGTTAATTTCTAGATAGTGGACAAAATCATAAAAACACTGGTATTCTGGCAGAGTAAGTGTTTGAATGAACGTAGAGACCTGGGGGTGCTGTGGTGGTCGGGCCTAGCGATCTTCACAGTGACGGGGCTGAGGACAGCCGGGGGGTTACGGGGGCTGAGGATGTTTTTCTTCCTGAAGCCATCCCACTTGACCGGAGGTAGGACTCCCACTGATGACACACCCGGCAGCTGCAGGGGGTAGTGACGCTGGGGGGTGATGGTGAACCTGCCCACTGTGCCCAGCGGCTCCCTGAGGGGAAAAAAATAAAACAAGAGTAGACACATTTATGAATATACAGCCATAATGTATACATGTTTTTACAACACAGATCTACATTATACAGAGCTCCATTTGTGACTCCAGTCCTCGGTATATTACTCTGTGATTAGGTACCTACACAACCCTCAGTGGAAAGGCCCAAACTTGATTTTTACCTGTTATCCAGTAGCTTGTGATTGCATTGATGTCTACCGTCTGCCAGGAATTATACAAATGTTTACCTGGGCCGAAAACAACATTTAATGTCGGTATTTCCACGCCAGTTTCGTGGAAAAATTTTATCAGCCCAGAGCAGACAGTAAACCTTTTTTAGATCCCAAAAAGGTTCCTACGAAGCTACAATCTGCTGCTGGATTAGATTAAACAATTAAGATACCTCCCAACCCCCAAGGTTTAGGGAAGGCTATACGACCAAATCACAGAGTAACGTGCTGACGGTTGAGGTCAACAATGGGCTACATGACGCCAGACATTTTGAGCATATATTCTTACTTAATGTTAAAAATTGAGAGTGGGCTCTCTTTTATCCACCAGCTGTAGACTCAGAGGACCATTAAACCACGTAGCCACAGGACTTGGCTGACTTGTTGGCTGACAATGGGCATAAAATGACTTTTGATCAAAGAAAATAAGTTAATGGACGTTCTCTGACCATGTGGAACTCTAGAAAAACCTAATATAATCACTGACTAAAGTTAGTGATATGCATTAGTGATGACTGATTTATTTTCTGAGAGTCTGTAATACTTTATTACTTGTGTGCTTTTTGGGGGGGGGGGGTAGATTGTTTTGTAGTTTTAGTTCCTATTTTCTAAATATTTCTTAATGTCAGGCACTGCGTATGTAAGCGGCAGGGACGACCACGACAAGTATCATACATTATATTTTATAAATACATTACAATGACGCCAGTACACCAAACAGACGAGGCGTGTAAACCACTTAACGTTACAGGTCTCCCTCCACTCGTAACGGTTTACAAACGGACACTATTTTTATTACTCGAAGTGTCTATGAATTCCAGTACAGCCCGGTGAGAGAGCGATAGTTACTTCTTGGACTGTGCGTTGTGAACGATCTTGCTTTAATGTTCATCAAGAGGCGTCTGCTAAATAAACACACGTTTGCTCGTCGGGGCGTGCTGATAAAGATCCTCCCAAAGGCTTACGAGTTAATAATTAAATCCCGCCAAAAAAATAAAAAATAATTGAACCCAACAGTTACGCCTGCTAATGGACAGAGACTTTACGTTGGTATGGCGTGATTTGATTCTGAACGTACCCAGCGAACGACAGCCTCCTGTTTGGGGTATAGACAGCATGGTTGGGTCGGGACAGCTTCTCCCGCAGTTGCTCTCGGGGATTTCTCCCGGCTCTCGGCCTCCCGGAGTCAGCGGCTGGACTTTCGGGTTTCCCGATGTAACTCCCCATAAGGAAATCCCGAGGGCTAAAAAGAAACGAGTCACTTGCCAAGGTTTCCCTCCGATAAATCCCAGTTTCAACGAGCCTTTCTCTGTAGTGTCCCTCTGGCTCTCGGGGCTCGGTTTTGTTTCTGCTACTCTTCGTTCTCCCCCGCGCCGCCACCGACACGCCGGTCAGACCCCAGCCCCACAACCAACGCCGGAGAGCGGCTGGGGCGCTCAGCCCAGCCCGCGGATTCAGGCCTAACCTGGCGGGAAGCGGCTCCCCGCTGTGATAGTAACACACAATACAACAAACTGCAAGAATTAAAGTCACGTAAAGAAAAGCTGGAATGTAATAAAGAGCAAAACCAACTACGCCTAAAGCAGAGAGAAGCGCTATATGTTTCTCTCTAGGTGACATGGCGGCACCGCGCCGCCGGAGGACTCTCATATCCCATCATGCTGCTCTTCTGACGCTACTTCTTCCTTGGATTTTGGGGCGTTCGACATTATGGTTCATCGGCGCCATCTAACGGCCTGGAGTTTGTGGAGCACTGAGATGAAATAAATCCAAACGAGTTTACAAAAATAAATCATCAACGCTATAGTCAATAGTAGAAGGTAACTGTAGAGCTACTCCAGCTAGAACAATTGCGTTTCCTGAAGAAAATGCGCGTGAAGGCCGAAAAGCTGAAAAGTTCTAAGAGGAGGAAGATGAGCTGAACTCTCTGATCTCCATTTCTCTGTGTGTCGATCAGCGCTGAAGATGGTTCAGAGGTAGAGTCCCCGGTTTGAGTTCCGGCGACGTGGGATGGACGCGGGATCGAATCCCGAAGGAGGCAACAAGGTGGGTGCAGGTTCATGACTCAGTTCACAAGTTGGAATCGAGCAAACGGTGGTTCAGAGGTACTTCACTGTGTGAAGAAGGTGTAAAAACAACAAGGTCAAATACAAAACAACATGGTTAAACAAGGTCAACAACAACAAACAAGGTCAAATACAAAACAACATGGTTAAACAAGGTTGAATACAACATCAAACACGCAACATACTAAAAACATCAACAACACAACATCCTAAATACAATAAACTAAACATTTTATGCTAATTTTGTCATGACATTTGACACTAGACATATTCACAAACTGATGGCAAAATAATCTCTGTGGAGTGAAAATTGGGGACGTGAGAGCAGTTTTGGCAGGAAGATCTGAGGTGGTTTCACAGCAGCCTGTCACTCTGACTTGATCAGCTTGGCCCCGGCGGGTCTTGGCAGCCACCGTGTCGCTCTCTTTTGTGTCCTCCTCAAAATCCAGACATTCACTTGGTCTGGTGTCTGTATCCTAAAGATGGGGACTATTGCTGCGATGAATCCTCTGCACCCGTCTCTTTTTCGTCGGAGTAGATGTGCTTGAAGTCATCAGGTTTGACCAGATGAATGAGGAGATATGATAGATTATGATAGTTTGTTAAACATACTGTAACTCCACAAAATTATTTAGGACAACTGTATGTACCGTTTGGATGCCACTAATTACTCATCTTACCAGTCAGGCTCCTATTTGCACCCAAATGCACGCAAAGTATTTCTATCTGTATTCTCAGTATTATCTCTTTGAAGAAATAGTTTTGATATTTTGGAAAAACTGCTCTCAGCATGAAGCTAGACCCGGAGACGGTTAGCTCAGCTTAGCTGAAAGACTGGAAACGGGGAAACAGCTAGCATGGTTCTGTCCGGCAGAACTTTTGGTGTTGTCACTTTATTGGAGGTGTTTGATCGTAATTTAGGAAAAATCTGCAGAATAACAGCGTGTCTCTGCAATACCTCTAGTAAAATGTTCTGTATATGCATTGGTTTTGCACTTTATTTAAAGTAGGGTATTTTATCTTAATTTTATGGTTTTTGTTTGGCATCCGTTGCTGCCAATCATTTGACCGTTTTTTTATGATTCTTTTTGCAGTGCACCTTTGGACAGAGCCAAACTAGCTTTTTCCCCATTTCCAGTTTCTATGTAAGTCAATCTAATCATCTCCCGTCTCTAGCTTCATATGCGACAAGAGAGTGGTATCGATCTCCTCGACTAACTCGGCAAGAAAGCAAATAAGACAACTTCCCACAATGTCAAACAAATCCTGTGCAGGTTTACGGAAGATCACCAGTTGCTACATGTTGGATGGACAGTAATATGCAAATTGGCAAATGGACTACATTCAAATTTTATCCAAAGCACTTTACAATTTGCCTCTCAGTCACAGAGGGCGACAAGCTACCATGCAAGGAGCCGGTCTAACCATCAGGAACAACTTGGGGTTCGGTGTCTTGTCCAAGGACACAAAACACACCGATATCACAGATCAAAAGGACTACGTGGCAGAGACAATGCTCGCGCATACCTGCATATTGAAGATCACAGATAACTTAGTCCATGATTAATCCCCAAATACATGTCTGCTATCAAAATTATAAGCAGTTGCAATTTCATCCTACAGCATAGTCAGCATTATGTACAGGCATCTCCTGCCATTCATTAAAAACAAACAGTTTGGAAAAGGATCTGAAAAGTTTGGGTTTATTTGGACAAGTAATAAATACATTATAGAAGAGTTCAGTTTAATGGCTTGTACAAGGAAATTCTTAAGAGATGGAAGGAGCAGGGTATCTTTGTTTTTGATTAAATGGTTATTTAGAGGCATTAAGGTTAAAACAAACATGACCAGACAAACTCTCTCTCAAGTGATTCAGTCAGTACAGAAACAATGAGACCTCTGAAACAAACAGATGACGTTTGGTGAACAATGTGCAGCAAAGTTAAATGTGATGTATTCAGACGTCACATATCAACTGGTAAACCCACAAAGCTACATGACCGAGGCTGATGTAAAGAAGCCTTCGCGTAATCTCTGTAGGACTAATTGCAGCGTGAGAAGGAACACATCCCACAGATTGATTACACCCAGCTTGTTCCCTCAGCAACAGTACTTCTCTGTGACAAACTGTTCAACCGACACACGTGTAAATGCATATGCTTAAATGGAAGCGAGTAAAGGCATGAATCATATTTTCCTCAGAGGAAAAAGTGCCAGAGTATCTTTCTTTCTGGTGCTCATTTGCTCCAAGTATCTATTTGATTTTGGTCAGAGCTACAGCTCTCCTCTCTGTATTCTGGAACAAGGCTCGGATCAGATTCTTCACCTCCAAGCTGGAGAACTCCAACGCCAGCGGACCTTTACCGTCAGCCCACCTGTGGAGAAGAATCACAGACAAATCACACACACTGATGGTAGAAACTGTATAATGGTAACCAGATGCCTTCCTTTCAGTGCCAAAGGGACGTTCTTCTGTCGCAGTGTTTTTGGAGTTTGACTCCGCCTAAGGACTAAAAGTTAGGACATCTTGGCTGCTTCACTTCTAACCACCAAATCTGCCTCTCGCCAACTGCAATCTATGAAATAAAGCAAGTGGCAAACCAGTACATTATTCATTCAACTTCCGTCCTCAATCTATTATTAAACAAATCACAATGGTTCTGCTGTAGGTAGCAGAAGGGACACCGAGCAAGACAAAAGCAACCAACTACAGCTGCTTTATATAACAAACATATTTAGGGTATTTTTTTTTAACTTCAAGCCTTAACATAATCATTAATAATTCACCATCAATTGAATAATTCTTGTCAGACCAGCAAATACCCCGGACGGTTCCATTTACTTGAGATTATAATCTATTGATACTTTCTCCCAAATTTTCCTTCTTACCTGTCAACTATCTCCTGCAGGTTGGCCCGCAGCACGATGACCAGCTCCTTGAAGGTACTCCACTTCTTCACGTAGAGAGGCACCTCCTCCTGATACTTCTTGTTCTTGTTTTCCTCGGCGAGAGGAATGAAGACCAGCGGACCCTCCTCGATGATGGTTTGGCACAGAGTATGGAGGTGCTCCCCATCCTCAGAGGAAATATCCTGCAGGCAGTTAGGTGAGAAATATTGATCATCAATAATGTAATATATACTATGGGTATGCAGTAGATCATCACAAAACCTTATCAAAATAATGTGTTTTTTATAAGAGTTTCGTTGGTGTTTGAACTTAACACAGGGTTTGTACAGTTTTTAAAGAGTCAAATTCAAGTACTTTCAAAGTACCTAAACCAAAACGTTCCAGACTCTCAAAGCCTTTATCATCACATCTAAATTTTTACTATGAATGCCAAGAGACAACAAACAAATATGATGAAGGGATCGTTTGATATCAAATATTAATAGGTTTTTGTTTTAAATGTGTCGATGATGAAACACCAGATTATGTTGAAAATCAGGCATTTTGCAAGGAGTACATTCAAAATCAAAGCATTTTCCAAAATTTCAAGACTTTGTACGAATCTGGTTAACAAATTTGGATATTTTATCAACCTGGGGCTGCATGTAAATCATGCTGTATTTGACATCATTACAGTATAGTACAGTGAAAGCAATCCAACCCTACTGTGCTTGTCCACCTGGCCTTTATTAGCGAGTAGTGTTTAGTTGTTTGTGGCAGCCACTGAATTTGAATATTTATATTACGTGTCTTCACCCAGCTGGACCTCACTTTATATTACAGACCTGTTTCAGAGGTTTTGCCTGACAGTGGCCATTGGAGAGCTCAGAAGAAAATTAAATATTGAATTTATTTTTCCTTTTACATCCTTTTTATCACACCAACACCTCTGCATCTCCCCTACGTTTATGTAGAGGGACTGGGATGGAAAAAAAGAAAGAAGAAAAGACAAACCTCCAGCATCATGATTTTGGCAATGACTTCTGTGATGGCTGTGTTGAGAAGGTTGCCCATGGCTTTACAATAGATGCTGACTGGTAGAACATCCTGCCACACTGTTCCCAGCTGCTTCAATTGATGGATGACCTGCAATCAAGCAAACAGATAATTGGTGTATGAGTGAGAAGCAGTGCATGGATGAAAACATTTATAAAAATAAAAGCACTGGTGACACTCATGATGAGCTGCCTCATACAGTCATAGTTGGCAATAGCTTAGTTATACATTTTACTTTCAAGGCCTTTCCACTCACCTGTCTTACTGCTTTGCTGGCTGCGATGTAGTTGTCTTCGTCATCCAGGTTGCAGAAGTTGTGAGCAGTGGAAAGCCTCTCCAACAGTTCAGCTCTCTGAACGTTCATCTGTGCTAAGAAGCACTGGGCACCTAGAGGAAAATTACAAAAAGGGTTAAACTTGTAGAGACATGAACGTGCTCAGCATACTTTAAGGTAATCTGCACACTAGAAGAGGAAAACTTCACCCACTGCTGGTGCTACGAGAAAGATCAGTAAGGTCTCCAAAACAATTGGTGACTTGTTGTTTGTGGACCATGAACATCCACAGGAAATGTCAATAAAAACAAAAAAATCAAGCCAGCAGTTTCGGAGATGAATTTCATGGCAATTGCAGGACTGTTTGTTTACCCAGTTTCCTGAATCCGGGCACCATGTCAACAAATGTTGCAACGCCCTCGCTGAGGGGCTGCGGCAGGTGAGCTCTGAAATGGTGGCCCAGGGTGAGCAGGTGGTGGGCCAGGTACATGCAGTTGTTGTGCTGGATGGCAGCCAGGTGAGGGAACTTGAGCAGGTTCTCCCTGGATGAAATGGAGAAACAAGGCACCTGTACACCTTCAGGGCAAATGTGTTGGTTCGACCTGCTGTACGTTATATGATGGAAACCTCCTTACTTGTGGTACGTTGGTACAACATCATAGAACAGCTGGAAGATGTTTCTCACGGTGAAGAAGAGTTGTAATGCACTGAAAAGAACAATACCATGAAGATTGATTACATTTTTCAACACTTATTTACTGATGATGTTCTGACAAGCCTCCCTGCCCGGTGACATAGTAAATAAACACGATCGAGATGCATTATGGAAATTGCAGGATCCAATGAAGACTCTGTCTCGGGTTCAGGTTACGGGGAACGTGCAGGATTCCTGAAGTTTAATTCCAGACCGTTTCAACATATTTTAAGACTAATGCTACAAGTTGTAACTGGTTATCATCAACACACCCTTACATTTATAGTACTATACCAGTACATTTATTACAGTCTTAGTTTGACCTAATTCAGATCGGCCAGGAGGGAACAAAATTCGAGAATAATAATCCGCACAGATGAAATGGGTTTGTGTTGACCCATTTGTTTATACTACACAGTTGGGTCTCAACATACCATTGTGGGGAGCTTCCAACAGCTTCACACAGGGTGTTGAGTGCCAGATCCATCAGCTGCTGCACTGACTCACTGATGCGGCAGGCCGGCAGACACAGACTACACGCCGACAGCTGCTTTGTGTTCTCCATCATCATCTCCTCCTTGATGGTCTCTTGCTTCACCTTCACCTCTGAACTTGGAGAAGGCAGTTTGGGAAGACGCAGCTTGTAGTCTGGTGTGATCTAACAGAGGAAGATAGGAAAAAAAAAATGGAAGCAATTAAATAAGAAACAAAAAGCATCCGGAGAGTGCAATCTCACACGAGAGTGCCCCTTTTTCTTACAGTCAGAGAGGTACTAATTTCAATTCCTTGTTTCCTGGTTTACTGGACCAGATCATATTTCAGCTGCACAAATGTGGGATTCATAATCTGCTTAAAACAGAAGTAGGCCTGTTTCATGGTTCACTTTTATGAGAGAAAATGCTTCAAGATCGAGGACTATATTTTCCTTGGGCCAATAGAATCTCTGGGAAACATTTCTTACTACAACAGCTTAACGTAACACCAAAGTAAATAACGTGCATGTTTAATGGTTCCTATTTCAGGTTATAGCAATTGAATCACCGGCCTCCGGTTTATTCATCCAGACACTCCAGCTCCAGCTCACACATACTTTGACAGTGTTGTGCATCTTGGAGGTCATGAGTTTTCGGGCTGCCACGATGACGTCCTTGCACTTCTTGCTGGCAAAGTGACAGTTGACATCTCTGGCGTATTTAAGCAGGTCTGTGGAATCACCCTGCAGATACTCCATCTCCTTAAGAGACTTCTCAAACTCCTCAGTTTCCTTGATGACCTTGAACCCAAAAAAAATATATATCAACAGCAAGTTCTTGTCTGTAAGCGTTTCTTGAGAACTGCTCACAAAAGCGAACGGTTAGCCACATGTGTTACAGTATCATTATAGTATACAAACTGCTGGTAGGTCCATACAGTGTTGTATTGTTCCAGGTGGCTGCTGTTGGTGGGGATGGAGTAGAGCAGACACTCGTGGATGATGCACTGGGAAATCTCCTCCCAAATCAGCTCCCCCAACATGGCCGAGAGCTTTTTATCACCAATGGACACATCTGGGAAAAACAAACAACTGACATGTGATTTGCCTTTTCTCAAGCTCACTGTGTAATATTTCAGTAACACAAAGTTTGAGATAAGCTTGGGTACTACTGTGCAAATGATGAATAGGTCTCTTACTGTTTAAATCCCATATTCAGGCTGTCACCAGTGAGAACGCTATTTATACTTTTTAAAAATTGTCCACCTGCTGACTTTTTATCCGACTGGTTTTGGAATGAAAACCCTAAACTACACACACCTCGTCAAGTCGTGATCAGGTTGTAAAACACAGCACCACACCTTAAAGCATGATATATCATTTGTATATGGGCCCGGCCATACTGTACCTAGCAGGTGTGCATGCAGGGTCTTGAGCACCAGGAGCAGTTTGCTGTAGACCTGTGAAGGAGTGGATCTTTCTTTGTGGCTCTCCTCTAAACACTGTAAGGCCAGGATGGCTCCCTCACCCTGCTGCTCCGTTACCCTCACTGACAACGACGGGTACATCACCAACGGCTTCAACATGGTCTTCAACAGCACCTGACCTGGACGACAACACAAGACCAGCACTGAGCAGGTTCTGACCTCGGATACATTGTGTTTTACAGCTACATCGATCGATTAAATCGGACCGATAAACCCGGTGATGTTAGCTATAGCTATCAGCCAATACGTTACAAGAAACTGCAGAGCAGAAATGCCAACAATATTCTTAGAAAGAGTGTCTCCATTACATAGGCCACCAGAGCACTGGCTAGTTACAGTTTAAGTGCAAAACAGAATATAAATGTAATAATAAACTTTATTTATATAGCACCTTTCATACAGGGGGTGTAGCTCAAAGTGAAGAAGAAAGAAAGGAGAAAAGAACGCATAATAAAATAATGCAAAAACTGCACAATAACCCCAAGCACACAGATAGGTAAAGACGAGAAACAGCAAATGGCAAAAGCATGTAATCCAGGGACAATTAAGTAAATGAAAGATACAGTAGCACTAAAACAAAGAAGGCATACGACCAATAAAATGTCAAGAAAAAAACAACAGCAGAACAAAACAATATGTCAAACAAAGAAACATATCAAACCAGACAGGCGAAGATTGAGTTAGTTAAAAGCAATGCAAGTTTTCAACTGTCATTTAAAAATGTTCAGATTTGCATGTCTTATAGCCTTGGAGAGAGAGTTCCATAGTTTTTGGGTAAAGTTTAAACAGGCTGAGCTGCCAATTTTCTTATTCGTGTGAAAGTTTATATTTAAAAAAACCAGCAGCAGAGGTTCTAAGAGGCCGTGAAGGATTATAAACGACAAAGATTCAATAATGTAGGACGGTCCCAAACCATTAAGAGCCTTGTAGACAAGTAAAAGAACTTTAAAAATCAATGCCAGAAGACACCAGGAGCCGGTGCAGGTTCACCAAAACTGGGGTGATGTGCTCTCTCTTTTTTGTTATAAATATATCATGTACGTACTGCATATTTAACAGTGAGCCGTGTTTGCTTGCTCTTACTGAAGAGTTTGATCTTGTGCTGAAGATCTCCCTGGATGGCCAGCGCTTGCAGGACGCAGCGCAGCAGAGCGGGTGGTTTCAGTTCACCGTCCTTACTGCAAGCACGGCTCAGATTCAGCTCCACCTTCAGGAAGGACTTTGGACCTGCAGGCTCTGGTGGCACACATCCAACAGTGTTAGTTGTAGTGAAATATACAAAGCAAGAAATAGACCAGTTCATAAAATGCATTAATTTTATACAAGCCGGGAAGGAGGGATCCCTGATGAAGCTCTGTGATTCTTTTGAGACAATGACTGGAATTAATGCAGTCATTGGGTGAAAGGTGAAAGCCAGTGAGTACTGGTTTGAAGTCTGCACAGTCCACTACCTAAAGTGTCCTGTAAGACAATGCTGAACACTGAACGCCGACTTTGCTTGATGAAACTACTTTTTGTAGTTAAATATTCCAAATTAGCAACATATAGAACAGAGTATACTTCATATAGTTGCATTAGTACCACACTTGACACATACAGTATATTGAAACATTTCCTCCAGTTTTCTGAGGAACTCTTACCCTTTGTGGACGGTAATCTCCAGATGACGAGGCCCTTCCATTCATCTCCGAGGTGGTAAATTAAGTTCTCTCTCTGCACTGTCAACTCAGAGCTGAGAGCACTAAGCAGTGGCAGCTGGGAACTCTTCCAGCCCTTCAGTGAATCCACACTGGCCCTTGCCTGGGAGAAATATGACCTATCAAGGTGACTGTAAATGCATATACTGTATACATGTAGCACGTCAGTAATCAGATTTCTCCCCTACCCTTGACCTAATTGTAGAAGCACGGCAGGCATTTTCAGTCGTCACGTTTAATTCCGACAGTTTTTTCATAGGATTGAATGGAATGGCGAAATATACGCACCGATCCCAAAGAACCTGCACTGATGTTACAACAGTATTTACATGTAGCTTTCTTTTGTTCTGTGTCCTGTTTACTGAAGGCAAATCACGACGACTATAGCACATTGCCATGGCATTGTTACCCTGTTACAGATTTTTGTCTGACATGCGAGTCCTTTTCTCCAACATGTTAAAGACACTTTACAGGTTCATCTGAGCATCAGACTGGGCACTAGTGATTAACGATATCACAAAACAATTGGTGAAATATGGTGAAAAGGTGCAGACACAACTTCCTCTTTTTGGAAATAAGCTACACACAGCAGGACACAACACTAACTGTCAGTGATTTGTTGTTTGTAGCATGAGATGGGAGTTTTTGTATTTGTATTACAGGGCAGTTGACAGCATGTCTTAAGAAATGTACCGTACATACAGAAGGATCTACATTAGCACAGTTATAGCGTGTCACAATCTCACACCATGATGTAAGCAGCTCTCACCCTTTCCAGCTTGTTGGCTGCATCAACATACTTCTTGTCCGGTAAAGCTTTGCTGAACTCCTCCATTGCATTGTGAAACTGAGAAACACAGAAGGTGACACGGACGGGAACGTTCACGCACGTAAATTATGGATGCACAAAGTACCACTGCTTCTCTAGACTTTCATTTAATGTATGGCTAAAACAAATCTATTCCTTTTCTTTTTCAAGACAATGCATATAATAGCTTTTACACTATTTAAGTTACTTTTATTTTACATATATGTTCAATATTACATTATATTTTACTTCATAAACTGCTGTGCATGTTGTACCTCTTTTAGGTGTCCGAGCATTGTTATGATGATAGTATTTTTCTCCAGCTGCTGCTTCAGCTTTGCATACTCTGCCACAGCCACATGGATATTCTGCTGCACCTGTGTCCAAATGCACAAACACCAAACGGTCAAAAACGACGAAGCTGCTGCTGTAAATGTGCGTCGAGCAGAAGCGAACGCAGTCCGCTCAGCTCTGTCAGGGCACCTGGGTGGAGTATTGCTTTGTAACAGTTTCACACACACACACCTCGTTCTCGATGCAATTTTTAAGCACATCCATTTCCTTGGAGACCTCATCCACCTGTACCATGAGCTCATCCGATCCTTGAAGACTAGGTAGGAAGTCACTATACTTCTTGTTGATCATGTCGCATAGTTCTTCCTATGAAGGGAAAAAAACAAAAAAAAACATGCGTTAATAGATAAAATGTAACTCGATGGGTATTTTGCTTTAAACCCAGCGCAGTACCGTTTGCAGCCAGTAGTGTATACACTGCAAGTACATCGCAACTCCCATCCACCGGTAAAACAGATGTGGCCTGTACATACAACATACAGTAGCATGGTCGCTTTACAAAACACAGTTATTATGCTGCCTTCACCCTATATCGATGCATGCTGTCATGCAACAACTTCAGGCCGACTCGGCAGGAAAGAAAGCACGGGGACAACAACAGATGAGTTGGGCTGTCATTTTTGGCCATTCGGACGCACGCGCGTTTCACTTCGTCCGATAAACCGACCTAACATCTCTACTACAGATGATATAAAGCTATGGTTCATAGCCAAACGCTGTATGCGCTCACTGAACATAATCTAGCCACGTAGTCGGATGGCATCGGAGTCTACGCCGCATATGGCTAGCTGATAGCCTTGCTAACAAAAATGCACTTAACGCGCTGAATGAGACTAGCGCGCAGAGTCCGCTCTGTACTAGCAAATTTTGCGCGGCTAATGCTTAGATGCGCCGAGTGCTATTTCGCGAGAGCGCCGTGGAAAACTAGCCAAACGTCTGTCATAGGGCCGGTGAAGTGTCACTCCTTTCAGCGCTAGCGCCAGGAGCTAACGCTAGTTCAAACTTCACTCAGCGCAGCTAATGCCGTGCTAGCCAGTGGGTTACCTTCGTGTCTTCCACCTTGCGCGACATTTTGCTTATTTTACTGGACAGGTCCTCCTTCTCCAGCTTGCCAGAGCTGGCAAGCACTTCGGTCACGAACGACGCCATGGCGCACAATAACGTTCTTTATATTTGACTGTGAAAACCGTGACAGGTCAGCGCAACAACTCAGGACCCGCCAGACGGTCTGATTGGTTCCCAGTCCGGAGATGTCGGCCAGTGACGTGTCGATCGTGAGCGAATCGTTCACTGAGCTACTCGTTTGTAATGTAGGTAGGAACTAGTCCTCTCAGAGAGTAAGTCGTTCACTTGGCGCATTGCGCAGCAATAATGTACGCGTTTCTCACGTGACAGCTACACGGGCTCAGGATTGGACAGGAATGACTAGTATGAGGAGTAGTTCTTCACGTCGAGCGCTCCTTTTTACACGTGACAGCTACACGGGCTCAGGATTGGACAGGAATGAGCAGCGGTCCTCTGTCCGCTGTGCAGATGATTGGGGTTAATGGACCAGCTCCGAGCGGGACTGTGTCCCAGACCGGGAGAAGCGGAGAGAGACGGAGGTCGAGTGACAACGACACAGAGTTGAGGAACTGAAAGCCCTTTGATAAAGACTTCACCAGCAGTAAAACAGTAAAACACACTGAGAATATACAGTATTAAAATGAGTCTTCCCCTTTTTTTCTTGAAATCCTCTGAGGCCCCTCTACTGTCTGCGCCACTCTCCGGAGTGGAGGGTGGCGGTAATGCACCAAATGGATGCCAACCGCCGTAAAACTAGACGAAGAAGAAAAGAAGAAGAAGAAGAAGAAGAAGAAGACGGCGACATATTGCGTTCTAACTGTAGCTAAGGAAAACTGCTCGCTAACAACAAACCAGTAACGGCGGCGTTTCGCGAATATTTTACTTGCAGAATATTAATGGCAGACCTTTGGAACACAGACACCGGCGAAGCTGTGTTTCGGACCCGGGATGCTGTCAAAAACTTAAAGATAAAGTAAGTAGCTGATGCTAATGTCAACATTAGCTTAGCTGGAAAACTCCAATGTGTTAACATCGCTCATGTAGGTGGGGGGGGGGTGGTGTTACAGTTGGACCTTTCAGCGTCAGGGTCTGTGCGAGGTACTACTTCGACACGGTGACGTTGTGCTCCTCCTCTCCCCAGGGTGCAGATAGAGAGGGTGACCTCCACAGCTTCCCTGGCGAAGCACCTCCAGAACCAAGTTCTGCTGCAGCGAGAGAGAGGAGCCATTGAACTGGAAACCCTCATCTCACAAGGCCAGACGGGTAAATGAAATAAAAAATATTTCAGGACAGATGATGCTGATGTCGGAGGAAAACTAGACTCCTGGAAAAGACTCCCAGTTTTAACTTGTCCATATTGGCAAGTTCCTTGTCCCTTGTCCTTGACTCATGCGTTGTCAACACGCCTCCTTTGCTTGACATTGTGATTTTCTATGTTTTTGTTGCTTGAATTTCATTCCTGTCAGGACTTGGTTTGATTTTCAGCTGAGCTATTGCTGGCAATTAACAGCAAGTGCTATTCAGTTTAGGATAAGTTGTGCCCCTTAATCAAAAGTCAATACATCTTGACTGTGAATAATTGACTATTTGAGTGGAATGTAACAGGAGTTGTGTATAACTTGTATTTGAACATGCATACATGTTTTAGGGTGGATGTTTCCTTCCAAGCATGTTTTAATTAACTTGGCATTTCTGTTAATCTGTCACCAGGTGATAATGAGGAGGAGCAGGTGGTGGGCTGGCAGGAGAAGCTCTTCAGTCAGGTAGAACCTTGAGTGTTTAGTACGCAGTCCCACAGCAAATTGCAATGAGGGACTTCATATAGCTTAAATTGCTTTAGATTAAAATGTAAACAACTTAAAGGTCAAGAGTTGAAGCTAATGTTGCTGTTATTACTGACCCCCACCTCTTTACGTCATGTCTCTCCGTCCGTGGTCCCAGTATGAGATGGAGCTGTTCCAGAACGAGGCAGCATGTCAGACCCCTCTGGACCGTCAGTACCACACAGAAGTCAACGTCCTGAACAAGGCCAAGGGCCGACCAAATCGCAGGATTTTCACATACACCGATCATGACCGCTACACCAGCTGTCTTCCGTTCCACCAACTGGTAGGTTGTGCTGCATCCTATAATTGCATTGTAATATTTGACATTAAAGCATAATGAAAATTGCTTGCTGCTCCTTTATTTATTGGTAGTAGTCATCATAGGCCTGATAAAATTCCAGTTCATCATTCATTTTGCATCATTGGGTTGTACTCCGACCACAACATGTGAGAGCAGGGCATGTGTTTTCAAAAGTTAAAGGGATAAGGCTGGCGTTATTCAAAAAGAAATTTCTTTGTCAAGAAATTGCATTGAAAGCCCAAAACCAACAATGCGTTATTACATTGCAGCTTTGCTCCTGTTGCATAGCACTCGTTCCAAGATAGGCTTTCTTCGTGAAGATTAATGTGAAACCACAAATTCTAAATTCCTTGTCTGTTATTGTGGTTGTAAGTAGCTTGTATTTTTTTTTTTACCCTGAAAGCAGCACTCCACTGACTTATTGACCACAACCAAATCCAGCCCCACATTCCTGGCTGAAAGGATGGCTAGTGTGAGACACAGACGGCAGGACAGACACACAATGTAGGTGAAGCACCAGCTCAGTTATTTAAATGGATTCATAACTCAGCTTGTCTTTTTTACGGGGACTTTCTGTGTATTGTTTGCCATCTCTCAAAAGCATGTAATTAGAGTCTCCTCTTGTAATTCTGCAGGGAATTTAGTGTCTCTAAGTCAAAGATCATCAACTGGGAGCCCACAGAGGAGTTTGTGAAGAGCAGTCATGTGGTGAATAGTACCATGCAGACCATGCACATCATGGCAGACCTGAGTCCCCCTGGAAGGTAAGACCATTAACGTAAAGACCCCATTTCTATTCAGATTTTGACTTTCAGCATGGCAGAAACAAACTCCTCCATTATTTTCCTCCATCAGTTTCCACGTGATATTAAGCAGCAATCTGTTCTCAGTACCATAGCATACGGAGTGCATTACATTTACACTTGTAATAACCTGCGTTTTTCCTTATCCAGGAAAGATATCCAGATACAGATCTCATGTTAATAGCAGGTATAAATGGGATGTAAAATGTAATTTGCAGTATAGTTCTATTCTGACAATTAGCCAATTTGCGAGCTGCAAGACTAAGTGAAAGAACCTTTTGCTATTAGCAAGTTTCATTGATGGAATAAATAAAATGATAAATGCTAAGGTGGCCGGCAACTTAGATTTCAGTGTCTTGCCCAAGGACACTTCGACATGTGGACAGGAGGAGCCACAGCCGGCCAAATTAAAATCTAACTGTGGTTCAGGTGTGATTCTCTTTCTTAGGCTGGGCCAGAAAGAGAATGAATGTTTGCTGGTAACCGTAAAAGCAGATGGCAGAGGAACAGTCATCGTAAAACCTGACTTCAACAAAGGCAAAGAGCCCTACAGGCAAGTTGAAAACATGACTGGAGACTGCATGTAACTCCAGTATTGACAGAGTCCATATCATCATATAAAAATGTTCTAAGACAAATGTGTGACTTGCAAGGAAATGTGTAAAGTGACTTAAGGTCCACCATTCCAGTCTGAAATTTTCTTGACAAATGTTGGATGGATTGTGATGCAACAAAGAAAGGAAAACTGTTTATTATACAGTTAAAGGGATGCATGTTTTTTTTGGGGACAAATTAAAAGAAAAGCGGCCTGTTTTTGTGTGCTGTTCTGCAGGATTGTAACAGAGGGGGAGAAGAGAGAAGTTTGGCGACTCACTGTGGAGAACGTATCCCCAGCTATGCAACCAGAGGAACAAGAGAGGGAGCAGAACATGTACAAAGATGTGAGTTCATCTCCATCACATTTCCTCCAGGACCAGAGGAGAATTTAACAGCATAGCTTTTAATGTTCATGTTCATATTGCAGATTATTTTTTCCTCTGTTTCTAGCTGTATGTACGGCACAAGGAGTACCTCAATAGCCTTGTGGGACAGGACTTTGAAATGGTAAGTCATTTAACAAATTACCTTTTGGGGCTGAATTTGATCTGAAAGTAGGGATCGATGCCCGTTATAGTTTCCCAGAGGCCATGGTTACATATTCAGTTTATTGTCATATATGTCAAGAAAAAGTAGCAAATTGTCACATTTCACAAGCTGGAACCACACGTTCAACACTGGACTAAAGACAAAATGTTTAATTAGCTAACTGATACTTTTTTATAATGGGTCTATTTGACTATTTTGCCTATGTCTCTCCCATAGCCTCCTGTAGGTATTCTGCGTTATGTGTTGAATGGAGAGATAGGTGAGTAGGGAAGCTGTGGTCCTCAGTACTGTATATACACTACTTCTAAAATGCTTATCGTTGGCATTTAAATCTTCTTCTCCTCTTACCCAGTCTCAGCCAAAGGCTTTGATTATGATTACTTATACATCCACTTCTTCATGGAACTGACCGACAGTAAGTGACCTTACAGTTTATGACACTTTCTACGTTGTGACACTTGGGTGTTGTGCCTTTTTAAATCGATTACACTAAATTCAATTTACCACTTCAACGCATTCTCATTTAAGATTGGTCGAGCTTGCCATTTCAGTCTCTCTCAGGGGTTACCCAGACCTGCCGGACCAAGACGTTAGGGGAGGTGTGTATACTGTACAAGAAACTGGTGAACGGAGCTGATGAATAAGATGGCTACTGAGATTTATTAAACACTCATCATCCTTTCTGCCAACAGGACAATGTAGCCTTCTTCGGTTACCCCTTCAGCTTTGAGGCTTTCTACATGTGTGAAAAAGAGAGTGAGGGTTAGTATCAGCTGTGGAATAATGTATTTTAAAGAATTTGCCTCATGAATTAATTTTGATTATTTTAACGATACACTGCTGGATTTATAGTTTTGGCTGATGCACAAGATTTCTCCTTATTTCAGAGTTGATTCCAAAGTGGCCAGTTCTCTACTTCAAGGTTCTTTCTCTGGACTCCTGGCAGCGCTATCGAACTGAAGGCTATGGCTATCTGCTTTTTCCTGCCATGCCTGGTATGCTTTGTAGACTGCAGTGAACAGTTATTTCATTATTGATTAATCTGCTTAGTTTTCCCTTTTTTTTTTTTTTGCAAATTATTTTTTTTTGTAGAAAATATCAGAAAATAATGCAAACGATTTTAGAATTTTAGAAGCTGGAAATGACTATGATTTATCGATTATCAAGGTTAAGTTAATTTGTTTATGGAATAATTGAGTAATCAATCAACAATATCAGCTCTAACATTTACCAAAGCTACTTAGATATTTAGAAGGGATTATTTGTGTGTGCCAGGTAAACATACAATAACATGCCATACGTGGAGACCCCTTCAGACGGGGACGATCTCTGCACTGAGGCGCTTCTTTATTGGAGGTTCTCCAGAGCTTGAAGACCACAGCTACGTCAGAATACCAGGGACCTTCAAGGTAGGCTCAAACCTCTGTGGAAGCTTTCTGGAGACGAAGAGTCCATAAGGACAAGTTAAGATCATCATTTTCTCTCTTTTTCTTTTTTGCCGCTTGTCACTCAAGCACACATTCACCTGGATTTTCTGTTTACATACACTGAATAGTTGCACTGTTTGCTGCCACCACAGTTAATATAATAATAATAATAATAATAATAATATAAGAATAAAGTAAATAGGGTGATGTGGAGGTGAGGACACTTGTTATGTTTCTACTATTCGAAAGTGACGAGACCCTATTTACTTTAAACGCATAAAAGCTGCCGATTCTGCTGAAGTTGATTATTATGCCAACTTTGTGAATATTTTGGAATCTGCATTGTGTATGTCCATGTTCATGCTATGTCAATAATGATACTAAAGAATGGGCTTTTTATTTTTCCATCTATGTCTGCAGGGAGAGAGGCTGAGTCGCGTTGGATTTTGCACTGAAACCACAGGAAGTGTCACCTTTAATCTGCACTGCATCCAGCAATCCAGGTAGGTAGTGGGTGGATTCAACCATGTCTTGTTACAACATAACGTTTCTGTGATTGGTATGCTCTGGGTCTGCATTGTTACGGGTTTATTACTGGGTCCGTTAACCTGGCGCGTAGTGTAGCTGTACACTGTGGTTTAATGTGTGCATTTTGTGTATGTTTCAGGGCCTTTGTTGATGCCACCATGTTGAAGAGGAGGAGGCAGAAGGTTATTGACCAGCTGGGTGGATTTAGCCAGCAAGGAGCTGTTTGCACCATCCTGGGTAATGACATTCGCTCAGAATTAGTTATTTATTAGTCCATGTAGCTCAGGTTCTGGAGGTTTAAAGACCTGTTTGACGGCTAACTCTTCAGGATAGAAGTTTGTTCCAGCGCTTAAGCCCGAAATATTGAAGATGTAGATCTCTGCAGAGTATAGAGCAGTATGTATAAAGATTACTGGGTTGCAACAACAGATACATGGTCATAAGAAAGACACGGTCACTGTCATGGCCAGTGGAGCCACAACATTATCTGAAAAATATATAGAAAGACAAACATTAATAAGCACATAAAGATTGTCATCATTTATTATCAATTAGTTTGCCATTTCTATCTGTTTAGAGGCCTTCCAGAGGGCCAGGAGAAGGATGCAAGATGCCCGAGAACGTCATCCCAGAGACCTCAACACCACCTCCGAACTCCAGACCGAATCCACTGCATAGGTGTGAAAAACTGAAGAACTGCCGTTCTGTCAAATCCGTTGTGGTGGTCCAGGCATTTCCCGTTGATAGGTTACAGCCGGTGGGGACCAGGAAGTGGAGACACCGTCCGCTGATCGGGCAATCAGCGCCGCAACGCTTAAGAGGCCCATTTCCGTGTCTTGTGTGGACTCTCAGCCGTAGGAGGACAGCTGGTTGCGAGGACGGCCGATGGAAAACGACTACGCCGAACCCCGGATTAAACGAGAGAAGACTTTTCTGTTGTCCCAGTTTCCCTTTACCCTGCGTTACCTAAATAAAGGACACCTTTTGTTGAGGGCTGTTTTATGGTTAATCACACGCTGTGTTTACTATATAAACAGCCAAATGGCTTAGATATGCCATTTTGAGGTTTAGAATAGAAGTGACATTACCAGCAAGTATGAGTTGCCTTTAAAATATTGCATATTTACTGCATTTTGCGGATAACGTAGGACTATAATGTACTGTAACGAGTCAGAGAGAAGAAAATTGTCTGATTATTTATGTTGGGAGAGGTAATAATTGAGGTAAATATGGATTTATGTGGTAATGACTAAGGAACAAAGCCAATATACTTACTAATTATGCTATCAGCATGTATTGTGTTTTATGTCCAGTCACTGTTTGTTTCAGATATGAGTAAATAGTCTAGTTTTCACAATGATAGATTGTGAGGCTTGTGAAAACTGGTTAAACAGAAATAAAATACTTTTTTTGATTTGGATTGTATATTTTCCATTGGTTATTTGAAACATTAGAATCATATATATTGTAATATTGACTATTTTTGTGTATGTCTTTCCCTTGTGATTATGGCCACTTTCATTAAAATTCCATACAAAATAATAGCTGCACTGTATCTTTTTGTATATGCAGATTAGGGCTATATGCGATTTGTATACAGGATGTTTATAGTGTCTTATAATATTTTTACTTAACAGTCTGAGTATGTCTTCCACCACTGCAAAATAAAAATAGCTTAATGCAATAGTCATGACATGCAGTTCACTGTGGTTAAGACGCTGTAGTTTCCACTCTTGTCAGGACATCTGCACTAAATGTATAGCTCTCCACATACATATTATTGTACAGTTTGCTTTCTTTAAAATGTTCTTATTTTTAATGATTTTATACTTCTAAATATTGTATGCACCAATTCACCAAAGCAAATTTCTCGTATGTGAAAACCTGCTTCGCAATAAATCTGATCCTGATTCTGGTTCTGATTCATTGTTGAGATCCGAACCATGCTGTCCTTTCGTGCTACATTCAGGACTGTGGGAAATTGTAGTGCAGTGAGCGGTCACGCCTGAGATCCGCTGTATTTAAACGTAAGACTCAATATATCTACATCGCCAGGCACGGATTTATTTTACGTGTGAACCTTAACGACAATGGAAGTGATTGATCTGTCCACATCATCCACATGCAGTCGATTATGGGTGGTGTCACTGCCCCTGGTGACCTTGCTGTCTGTGCGGCGTGTCCGGTCCTTTGCGCTCATATATAGTATATATAATGCCTTCTTCACAATTCGCAGATCCAATTTATGTAAACTATAGCCGTATATAACACTTTGGATTTATGGAATTTGTCACATATTGGTATGTAATACTTCCTAGTCTCAACTCAAGAGGGAAGTTTTTCAGTTTCCGGTGACTGTGAACGCACCATCACAATCCATATACTCCCATCTTCCTCCAACCAGGCAAGGGACCAACCCGCGTCTTGTGCCCACCGTAATATTTTCCCGCTGATATACATACACTCAGCCAGGTATCTGAAATGGTTTCCACGCAAAACATGTTCTATAACGTTGTGGCTATTTTCTTTGTGATTTCGTGCCGACCAGTCAGCTGGGCAGCTCATCGCATAGCTACGGTAACGTTCGGTAACATAGCTACTGTCGGCAGCAATGGAAGCTGGGCCCCTGGCCACTGTTCTGGTTTCATGTTAGATTCAGTGCCACGGCAGCTAAAGACACATCCGACCGGAAGAGCTTGCCGGTGCCGGTTACCCCGCCGTTGATCGGGTTTTGTGGCGTTAGTTGGACGTTGTTAACTAGCTAGCATCGGCAGTGCCAGCGCCAGTCATTAAAACGGGTGCGCTGGACGTTAGCATTCGGCATGCTAACGATAGCGTTAGCAGAGTGAAGCCGCTGTGGCTAACTTGACAGCACGACTAATGTCGGTAAAGCAATACATGAACACGGGAGTGGACGGGGCGGACACACGGCAGCCATGGCTGATGTTAAAGCGACGGACGTGTGTGTGCGCACCAGATGTAGCGTTAACGTTAGCTAGCTAAAGCGTATTGCACTGTTGTGTAACGCAAGCTAGCTGGCAGCACCTTGTAATTAAATTGAAACATAATCCCGAACCAACTCGGCGAGAGGCCGTTTGAGTGTTCAACATGTCTGTGTAAGTTAGCATCCTGGCGCAGTAATCGCCAGTTAAAAGGAAAATACCACCCCCTTGTTACATTGCAAAAGACAGCATCCACAGAATACATTTCTGTGTTCACTGTGTCAAAGTCTGCTGTATTTGTTGTGCGTTTACTAGGGTGAATCTAAAGAACCTGGCGCTAACATGGGTTTTTCACACTGTTGTGGATTAATTGCTCCCATTCAGCCAGGACAGCATTAGTGAGGTTGGAAGCTAATATCAGGTGATAAGGCCTGTTATCAGTGCATCCCAAAGATGTTGGATCGGGCTGAGATCTGGGCTCTGTGCAGGCCAGTCAGGTTCTTCCACACCAAACTGGGAAAACCCAGTTCCTTGTGCACAGGTCCATTGTCATGTTCATACAGGAAAGGGCCCCTGCCTTCCCCAAACTGTTGCCACACAGTTATGTAGCACAATCTTGTCTAAAATGTCATGGCATGCTGCTCTAGCATCTGCAAGCTTGTGTGTCCTGATGCTTCACAGGAGGGACTGTTATCGCTCCCACACATTTACGCTCCACAATAACGGCTGACGGACTGACGTGCGGGACAGACGGCCTCCTGTGACAGTGTCGCGTTGAAAGTCACCCAGCTTCTCAGCACGACCCGTTGCACCGCAGGTGTTTGTCAGTGGACATTACATGGCTGTGTGGTTGATGTCGCACACCAGGTCAGGGAGGGAGAGACTGTAAAAATAAATGAATGTTGAATTAAACAACGAACTCTCACTTATTTGAAAAGGGAATCTGGCAGCGGTTAAAGGGAATCGATGCAGATTTTGCTGATGGCATAATGCAGTGTATTTCTTGTGTGCAGACTTAAACAACCACAGTCATGACGGATTCCAAATATTTCACAACAAACAAAAAAGGTGAGTAAGGGCTGTGCTGTTTTTTGGTCATTTACAATCCCCCTGCTGAAGAATTAATTTGCTTCTTAAATATTCAGTTGCTTTTAATGAAATTTACACAGGTTGGGAACATCTCATTTTGCACGGCCTCAGAGTGTTGGCAGCAGCACGGTTTGAAAACACAGCGTTGTGTTCCTTCTTCCAGGGGAGATCTTTGAACTGAAGGCAGAGCTGAACAATGAGAAGAAGGAGAAGAGAAAAGAGGCCGTGAAGAAGGTCATTGCTGCCATGACTGTTGGCAAGGATGTCAGGTACACTAGAAAATGTAAACTCTGACATAAACCAGACAGTAGTATGTCCAGACAATCAATACGAGGCCAAACTACAAATGCTCACTTCATAGCGTGTTCACCACGTACTCATAGCATGAGTTCATCTTAAAGACAAGCAGAAAATGGTAGCATTGTGGTTATTGACAACCAAATAATCATGTTATATTTCTTCACTATCTTGGACTTTCACTCACAAAATACAATAATTTTGCTGCTAGTATCTGATACAGTTTTACAGGTGGAGGGGCTGACTGGGTTCACCCTCAGTCCTTTTTCCAATTCAGGAACTTTACGTATCGCAATTTGTGGCCATTGTGACCACTGTTGTTCTCCTCCTGCTTTGGGGATGAGTTCCTGGAAGTGGTTATGATTGGTCAAGCTAATTAGTCAATACAGTGGAAATGCAAGGGACACCCTTGTACCATGACACGGTTCTTAAAAGTGAAAAGTCGGGTGAACACAGATGGTGGTGTACTGTAAGGAATGTGGAGCATTTGGAGCTCTGCCCATTTTCACACCGTTGCACTTCTGGCATCACGTTGAGAAACTGTCTGGTAAAGGACCCCCATCAGAAGGCTGAGCTTTCATATTATCTGAACAGCCCTTCTGAGAGTATATATCGGCCTTTAGGATCACTTGCTTAGCACATTTCTAAACATAAACACAAGATGACAGAAACGGCCTTGAAGCCTCACACTGTAAACTCTGAGTGAGTCCTCTTTCTTTGCTGCCAGCTCTTTGTTCCCAGATGTGGTCAACTGCATGCAGACTGACAACCTGGAGCTGAAGAAGTTGGTCTACCTTTACTTAATGAACTACGCCAAGAGCCAGCCTGACATGGCCATCATGGCTGTCAACAGCTTTGTCAAGGTACGGCACAGATCAACTTGATTTTGTTTTGTTTTTTCAACTGTTTCCGAAACTGTGACTACATCTACGCTAACGCAGATACGTCTAGAGAAAAATGCTGTTTATGTTGTGCCTGTCCACACTCAAAGAATTCGAAAACGCAGCCTTTTCAGATTTATCCAAAACATTGTGAGGATTTCCTGCTTTTGTTTGTCATAATATGACAGTAAACTAAAAATCTTATGTGTTTCTGACTGTTGGCTGGACAAGACAAGTGCATCGTGTTGGACTGTGCAAAATTATAACAGGCATTTTCACTATTTTATGACATTTTATAATTAGTTGTAGTTGTTGTTATAGTATATTATATTTACGTCGTTATTACAGTAGAATATTCTTTTAAAGCTGTTTTCCTCCCCTGCAAACCCACAAATCCAATCTATAGTGGAAACTATCAAGTATGAATCGTTTGGAAATGTGTGTTAAACACACAAAGGATGCATTCAAGGTCTTATAAGTGCTTTGAATTAGTCATAGAAAGTTATGGAATCACTTTTGAAATCTAACCCTCCAGGACTGTGAGGATCCCAACCCTCTGATCCGGGCTCTGGCCGTCCGCACTATGGGCTGCATCCGGGTGGACAAGATCACCGAGTACCTGTGTGAGCCACTGAGGAAGTGCCTGAAGGACGAGGACCCATACGTGAGGAAGACGGCGGCTGTTTGTGTGGCTAAACTTCATGACATCAATGCCCAGATGGTGGAAGACCAGGGCTTCCTGGACTCCTTGAGAGACCTCATCGCTGACTCAAATCCCATGGTAGGTGCCAGTTCTTGCAGGAAACAGTTTGCATGACTGTCTGCACAGTTAGAATAAAGCAAGATATTTACCAGGTAGACTCATCTATTAACATTAGTAGATCTGTGTTGACATAATAGAAAATACTGGTCAGAAGCTGCATTAATTGAATTAGAGGAAACATTTTGACTTTGAGTTTGATTTGGATTATAGTCATGAGCAGAGCTCCTCGCAACTGTTACCCTTTCAAGTTCTCATCAGCAGAACACCTCCGTCCTTTAGGTTGTGGCCAACGCAGTTGCTGCCCTGTCTGAGATCAGCGAGTCTCACCCCAACAGCAACCTGCTGGACCTCAATCCCCAGAACATCAACAAGCTGCTGACGGCCCTCAACGAGTGCACAGAGTGGGGACAGATCTTCATCCTGGACTGCTTGTCCAACTACAACCCCAAGGATGAGCGCGAGGCGCAAAGGTAGCAATCACTCTGACTAAAGTATGGAACGTAGGCTGGAATGTTGAATTAATTCCATTCACATCCATTGTTTTGGGCTGGAGGCAGAAATCTCATTCCTCCTGGTTCTGTGACAAATATCACAGGAGAAATGCAACCAAGACTGTGTTCATGTGGAAGTGGAGTGAAGAGGGACATTTAAAAAAAGACAATATTTATTTATTATATTACTTTGTAGGCATTTTATAGTTTTATTAGATAGTGCCAGTAGAGATGACTTAAACGTTCCCAGCAAGACTCGCACCAGGGATGTTGTGGTCAGCAGCTTCTTAACCCCTAAACCACGGGCACCCCCAAAATATGCATATTAAGAAGTTATATTGAAAGTTTGACTTTTATAATTTAACTAGTTTATTTGTGATTGTGAAGAAAATTGATAAAAGGTAAAACTGTGAGAGTAGACTTTCTCTCCTTTTGTAAAATGATGACACTCGTACTTTATTCAGATTAATGTCGCCCTTTGTTGCCCTTACTGACTCTCACCTTTCCCTCCGTCACTTTCAAAGCATCTGTGAGCGCGTCACTCCCCGACTGTCTCACGCCAACTCAGCTGTGGTGCTGTCAGCTGTCAAGGTGCTGATGAAGTTCTTGGAGCTGCTGCCCAAGGACTCCGACTACTACAACACCTTGCTGAAGAAGCTGTCCCCACCTCTGGTCACCTTACTCTCTGGAGAGCCTGAGGTCCAGTATGTGGCTCTGAGGAACATTAACCTCATCGTCCAGAAAAGGTGTGTGATCACAGACCGCAGAAGCTGGGTTGTGTTTTTCTCTGCAGCGAACTTCATATTGCTATTAATATATATATACAGTGTGTGTGTGTGTATATATATATATATATATATATATATATATATATATAACCAACAAAACTAAAATAAACACATTTTAGACAGTAATTTACAAGTAAATAAAATACAGTTAATGACACAAACTATAGCCTAATTCTCAATGTTACCATGTCAAATGAAATCATTAACTGTTTGGGGATTTCCTGAGTTTACAGCTGAATAACCACTCTGCTAATAGCCATTTCTTTCTAAAAAAACATTTTGTCAAATATTCTCACACACTCCTGTCAAGCACATGTCAGCTGTTGGTGTTGGGAAATATTTTCTCTGTTATTATGATATTTTGGTCAGGGTTATAGTGTGCAATGGCAATCCTTAAGCAATACTTGTATTAATTTGATTCTATGTTAGTGTGTGTGTCCATGCTTGGAAATGTTCTTTCTGTGTGAGTGTGTTAAGGGGATGGAAGGGTGGGCTGCATTTTGTATATTATATTTTTATGACTGTTTTGTGTATTTTCACCTGAATTTCCCTTTCTGGCATAATAGACATTACCTTGACCTAGTTGCTCCATTCAAAAGGAACACCTGCTGTTGTGAATGTGCAAATGTCTAGTCCGCGGATAGAACACTACTCCCTCTATTTCAGATGTAATCAGTATTGAGTACAATCACAGCCATGTTCCTCTGACTTGTTTCTGTTGGATCGGGTCTTCCCACAGTCTGATGTGTAATGTTCTGCTTGTGCGCAGGCCTGAGATCCTGAAGCAGGAGATCAAGGTGTTCTTTGTGAAGTACAACGACCCCATCTATGTGAAACTGGAGAAACTGGACATCATGATCCGCTTGGCCTCTCAGGCCAACATTGCCCAGGTACCTTTATATGAAGCACAGCTACATGGGAACTTTGTTAGATGGATACTGTTGCTACATAGGGATTTGTGCTCTTTAGCAGTTGTGGTGTATCGTAACAAAGAATGGTTTCCTAGGTATGTGGGTGGGTTGTATTTTTCATGTGTATATGATTAGAGATCGAAAGATATTGAATTTCAGAAAGGTATTTGGCCTTTAAGAGCTCAAAAGAACCAATATGTCATTTCAGCATTGTGCTTTTTATATATGTAACACTACTTATATTTGTAGTGAAGTGAACAATTGGTAATAAAAGCTCAAGCTAAAGTGTCATTTTAATTAAGACATCAAACTGGGACAAAATTAATTGAATCACAACTAAAAAAGCTGTTGAATATATGTGTGTTGTGTACACACACAGTGTATTTCACGGCTGTTCTCGGTCACCTTCAGGTGCTGGCTGAACTGAAGGAGTATGCCACGGAGGTGGATGTTGACTTTGTGCGCAAGGCTGTCCGAGCCATCGGACGCTGTGCCATCAAAGTGGAGGTAAGAAACGCTCTCGTCGCTAATCTCTACACGGAAGTCTTCTCATGTGCATCACAGCACAATAATTCACTAATTCACTTCCGACTTGTCACCGGAGCACTGTCAGAGTAGCAGTATTATATAATACAGGTGACAGGTCACACAAAGAGTCAGGTCTTCTCTGTCCTGACTGACAATGTCAGTGCCCTCCGTTAATTAATATACTGTGTGTATATATATATATATATATACTATATATTACTAGTCTAAGTTGTACCCATTAATATTTTAGCTCTAATTTGATTTTAGGGATTGTAGCTAAACTTTTATACTGCTCTTTAATTGCAAAAACAGAATTCTGACTGCATCTGTTTTGTAGTTTAGTATATATAGTATTTATATTCATTCTCCCACCTTGCTCCATCTTGTTGAGGATGTTCTTCTGTCTGTGAGCAAATTGAGAGACAAGTTGTGTTATGAGTTATTATGACCTTGTTCCTCCAAGTAATGGTGACATGGTGCGTCTGACCTGTTCCTCTCCAGCAATCAGCTGAGCGCTGTGTCAGCACCCTGCTGGACCTGATCCAGACCAAGGTCAACTACGTGGTTCAGGAGGCTATTGTGGTCATCAGGGACATCTTCCGCAAGTACCCCAACAAGTATGCTTCCCACCGAACCCCTGAAAACTGTTTGAGTCCTTTGACATAAATGTTGTTAGCACGTGTCATTGCATGCTGGAAAACTATCTATAATCCCTGTATTCAGTATACATGGTATCTTTCAACGTACACTGAATATTTTATATTTTGCTCTGACCATTGAGATTCTGGTTTTCTTCAGGTATGAAAGCATCATTGCCACACTGTGTGAAAATCTGGACTCTCTGGATGAGCCTGATGCTCGTGCTGCCATGATCTGGATCGTTGGCGAGTATGCCGAGAGGATCGATAACGCTGACGAGTTGCTGGAGAGCTTCCTCGAGGGCTTCCATGATGAGAGCACCCAGGTGGGTTCATTAAAAAGATCAAAACCGGCAGGTTTTCTCTGCACTTGAATAGTGTACATTCAATCCGTTGAAAGGTTTCATCAGTTACGATTAACCTTGTTCTCATCACTCGCAGTCAGTTTATCCAGATTATTGTTATTATGATGATAAGAATCATAATATTTTAATAGTAATAATCCCTCATACAGGAATACTGTGCATAAAACTACAGGAAGTAGGGTAGGTCAAAGTTGAACAAGGAAGTTGGTCTGTAGACTGGCTTTTCTTTGAAATCATGCCTTGTTAACTAGCCAGAATGCAAACTACCATTACCAGTGACTCAAAGCATTTCTCTAATTGTGGAGCTCACAGTGGAGCAGTGGCTTTCCTGCATTTTAGATGTTTCTGTAATGGTTGTTATCAGCAGCGTCCTGCTGGTCAACAGGCTTCCATGAGGATCCAACAAGTCCTTCATTGCAACCGTAACAGCATGGACATCATCGCATGTCGGCCTGTTTGGTTATATCCATACTTGCTTGCTTCCAGCTCTCAGAGCGAAGATGAGAAATGGACTTTGGGAGGCATGGTACTCCAAAAGTGACCTTAATCTAACTTTGTGTGTGCTTTGATTAACAGGTGCAGCTCACTCTGCTGACTGCCATCGTCAAGCTGTTCCTTAAGAAGCCATCGGAGACTCAGGAGTTGGTGCAGCAGGTCCTCAGCCTGGCCACTCAGGTGAGTGTGGTCATATATTCTGAAGAATAAAAAAACGTTCTGCTCTTACACACCCTGTAAATATCTGGGGTTGGATATTTCTCAGCTCATGCAGGCAACATCTGAAAAGCATAGTTTTCTGTCTCATATTAAAGTATTTCTTCCCATTTTTTTCAGTGTACTATTGTTTGTTTATTTAAGTTAGACCCATCTTAGCTACCATATTAACAGTTAATCCAACTGCAGTGCTCAAGATCTAATTCCTGTACTGAATAAATGCAATGGGAAACAAAGACATAAAATATTCAGCAAGTGTGTTGAACTCTCTGCTCCTCCGCAGGACTCTGACAACCCTGACCTGCGTGACAGGGGCTACATTTATTGGCGCCTTTTGTCCACCGACCCTGTGACGGCCAAGGAGGTGGTGTTGTCAGAAAAGCCCCTGATCTCGGAGGAGACGGACCTGATTGAGCCCACCCTCCTGGACGAGCTCATCTGCCACATCGGCTCCCTGGCTTCCGTCTATCACAAACCCCCCAGTGCCTTCGTCGAGGGCAGCCACGGGATCCACCGGAAACACCTTCCTGTGCAGCACAGCAGGTCAGACACACAAACACTGTGCACATTGCGGCATTTCAATTTTTCTTACCGGCGGTTGTGCTCGCATGGCTCTGGCTGCCTTTGAGCTCTCTGTGAAATGTTCAATATATGTTGTAGTTTGAATTAGATAAAATACGTGTAGAAGTAGAAATGACTAGCAATATGACAATATATACAGTGAGAAGGTAACTGTATTTTTTTATTCCCTATGACAGCATTGATACAGGTGAGAGCCCGGTGAGCAGTGGGCCAGCAGCTGCCATGGACCAGCCACATGTGATCCCCAGCCAGGGTGACCTGCTGGGTGACCTGCTCAACCTAGACCTGGGTCCTCCAGTCAATGTGCCCCAGGTCTCCTCCATGCAGATGGGTGCGGTGGACCTTCTGGGAGGAGGCCTGGACAGTTTGGTAAGCTTGAACACACACATACTGAGTTTGCTGTAAAGTTGACGTTTTTGGCTGAAGATCCAATCAGCTTTCTGTGCTTCCTTGTTTTTGTACCAGATTGACTGATTATCTTGAATAATGTCTTGGCGTGGCGAGTCCAAAGGACAATAAGTTGATTACAGCCGCTCACAGCATAAAATCTTTACAGCTGTAATCATACAAAGCTGTCGTCTGACATACGCACAGTATTACTAAATCTCTATTCAGCATGTTTCAGCATTCAGTATTGAGAGGCAGACTAACACATTATAGGTTTTAGTCTTTTGAAAGTAATAAAAAATATATATTGTATAGAGTCACGCCAGCCTAATCCTTTAAATCTTTAATTTGCATCAACCAAAACTTTGTCTCCCATTTTTTTAAAAACTCTGTTTCCTTCACTATTCTGAACATAGTTTATTGGTCCTGATTAATGTGAGGCTGTTTCATGATCGTCACAGCTTGGCTGGATCGTGTGGTGCTGACTCACAGGCAGCCATCAAATGAAGGAGGAGAGAACCGTCTGTTTATAAAAACTAAATAACAAATCTGTAAATCAGAATTTTGGCAAAGTTCCTCTTTTATACCACAGAAAGTGGTATTTGCTGAAATGTTGGGTTGCAACTGCTCTGCTCCTTCCTCAGATTCTTACTGCTGAACATGACCGACTCTTTGAGCATGAAGAAGACATTTATAATAGTAAACTTTGTATTATTTTCAAATGAAATAGTGCAGATTTCTGTTTGGGGTTCTAATGTTCATGCGGGTGTGCTTGTAATTTAAATTGCTAAATAACATTTTGTGCCTTCGCTGTATCTGTTATTCTGTGTAACACAACATAAACTTCAAATATGCCACTAAAGATCCTGAACAAATGTGTTACTTTAACATATTAATAAACATCAGTATGTTTCCAACACAGAGCTGCATTAAGCCTTGCTGTATTTTTCCTCTGTTAACGGTCACTTTTCCACTCTTCCAAGTTGCTGGAATAACTGGACTTCTTGATAATCTTGAAGATTTTAAAGTCTAACATACCATGTGGAGTTGTTATTTTCCCAGAAAGTGAGGGCTCCTCCTGATGGGTTACGGTTGCTAAGAAGGTCTCTGTCTCTGTCTTTGTTTGTGTTTGGTCTGTGATTTTTGGATGCTGTCTTTGGGGGGGCCTCTCATCTCTCCTGTAGCTGGGGGGAGACCTGGGCGGAGGTGTTGGGGGAAGTCCAGCAGTAAGTCCCAGCCCTTCTGTTTGGCAGTCTGCCTGTCTGCATGCTCTCTGAATTTAACCCACCACGCTCTCAAACCAGCATTTTCATGTTTTTAAATCTGGCTTCTCTGTCTCTCTCACCACACGCATGTTTTGCATGTTTTGCATGTTTTAGTCCATTTGCTGGCCAGCAAAAGCCATCCTGCAATTTTCACTTGCGCTCATCTTTGTCTGGATAGGTCATGTATGAACATGTTCAATCAGACTATACAGTAGGTGACTGACTCTGCTTCAGTCAGGCAGCAATATGAAGCTTTATTACATCCGACTGGAGAATCCTCTCATTCAGAAATACTTTTCCACGCTCCATTAAAATTTTTTCTTTTAAAAGATGTCCTCACAAATACTCACAGCTGTCTCCTGGATAATGGCTTTATGTTATGCCTACTTAAATTATTTCAACTATTTCTGAGAAATTGTAGGTTTTTTCTTCCCCATCAGCATGGCATTGGCTGATGGCTCTAAAGACTTCATTACCCATGAGCCTCAGTCCTAGTTGCTATGTAAGACCATAGAGAGGGGCACAAATCGGAGCTGTAGCAAATTCAAGATGATCCACATGTCACCCAGCCTTAGACCAGCATATATCTGAAAAGGCTGAATTGATTCTGGATCCAGACTTAGATTATGTTGCAAAACCTGAGCTTTTTTCATGTATACTTGCATTTTGGCGACTTTCTAAAGTATAGCATTTTCCCGCCCTTTCATATTTGGTTACATTCTTTACCTGACTGATCTGAAAACTCTGCAGTCATAACCTTCAACAATCTATAACCAAATTGTATCATCATTATTGTACAAAAAGGGCTAAAACACTCAAAGCCACAGGTAGGGTCCTTTATTTTATTTTGTTTTTTGTCACCTCACATTTGAGTTTGTTCACACTTTCTCTGTCGTAGCGGCTTTTTCTAATCCCATAATCTGGCTACAGTTGAAGTGTCTTTTCTCATAATCACTGAAGAGCTTTATTAATTGTTTCTTCCGTTGGCATGCCTTCAGTTCGTCTGTCTGTCTGTGTGATTCTCCTTGTAGGGTCATAGCAAAGTGTCAAGTTGACAGTGATGCTTACTAAAATGATGGTTACTTATGTTGTGTGTGTTTTTTTTTTGTTGTGATTGCTTTAGGTGGGGCAGAACTTCATCCCCTCATCTGTCCCCAGTACTTTTGCTCCATCACCTACACCAGCACCTCCAGCTGTCAGCAGCGGCCTCAACGACTTGTTTGAGCTTTCCACAGGCATGGCCATCACCACTGGAGGCTACATAGCCCCAAAAGCAGTGAGTTCACGCAACTTCAGTCTCAGCAAGCCATCACAGTATGTAGCAGAAGCTGAGCCAGGTTTTATTTGATTGATTGGTTTTTTTTTTTTTTTGCCCGACAAGCCTTTATGTGTTGTCAATGCGGGGTCTATTTTCAGCCTAAACCAACGGTGGAAGCGTGAGACCCTTCATGATCGGGCAGTGAAACATACATGCGGGTTTAAAAGTATTTTAACGATATAGAATGTGTAGAATTCATTACACTGCCACTTTCTTTTAACCAGGTGTGGCTGCCTGCAGTGAAAGCCAAGGGGCTGGAGATCTCTGGCACCTTCTCTCGCCGCCAGGGCCACATGTACATGGACATGACCTTCACCAACAAGGCCCTGCAACACATGTCCGACTTCGCTGTCCAGTTCAACAAAAACAGGTCAGTGAGATGACTCACAGGAAAAGTTGTGTTCAGCTACAATGTAATTACCGTGACATTGTTAGGTGTACCTCATAAATCGGCAACTGAGTGCATGTTTTAGAACTGGATACAGGTACTGAATGGCACCAGTGTTTGATTTTTGTGTATTTTTTTTGTTTCCTACTTGTAGTTTCGGGATGATCCCTACCAGTCCTCTGCCCGTTCACACTCCGCTGATGCCCAGCCAGAGTCTTGACCTTTCTTTGCCTATCAATACTGTCGGGCCAGTCATGAAGATGGACCCACTCAATAATCTGCAGGTACAGACGCGCTCGCTCACCACACATTTGAACAGCAGTGCAACACATTCAGTCCGATATTGCCTCGACTCTAACTGATTTTCCTAACCAATCGCTAGAGACCAATGTATCTGCCTGAATCATTGTAAGTTGACGCTGATGCGTAGCTGTGGCAACATGCTGATTTTTGTTTTTTTTACAGGGCTCTTAGTTGATGCAGTCGTTGACAATTTCATTTCTCCGCGTCTAGTAAAGCAATAGATTCAGGACGTGCTTAGGGAGTGTTGGGACATTACTTGTTATACCCATTTTATCTCATGTCAATCCCACATTCTCTTATGTTGACTTGTACACAGGTGGCTGTGAAGAACAGCATCGATGTCTTCTACTTCAGCGTACTCATCCCTCTTAACATATTCTTTGTTGAGGATGGCAAAATGGGTATGATTGTTACTCACAGCTTTATAAAACAGCATCACATTAAAATTGTTACTGCAGAGTTTAAGACAGAAAGCACCGCTGTGAAGTTTAATTACATTTTTTAAAGTTTCATTAAAGTCAGGTTTGTGCTGTATCTATGAAAGCAGATGTTTGCCAGAAGGATTTGAATCTTATAATCAACTGAAAGTCTAATTGTGAAATTTAATTCCTACTGAGTCCTTAATGTTGCAATTTAAATATCATTGAATTTGCAGCACTGCAATATTTTACTTTAAAAACCATTAGTTTGAATTCATGTGGTCTGAATTCTTAGTTTCAAGTTGTGCAGTTTAAAACCAAATGAATTCCAGTGTATATACACTGTATTTATATTTTTAGGATTCACGAAAATTCTAGTGCGCACTACGGTTTCAATAACTATATTGAAATTGCTCAAATTCAATTGGCTCAAGTCTAAAAATCAGGTTGCTCAAATTGCCTCGATCAAACTCAAGACAATAAAATTCAAAATATTGAATTGAAACAACCATCAAAATATGCGTAGTGTTTTTCTCTGTGGAAATCAGTTTTTTGGCTTCCACATCACTGTTTTTTTGAGGGTTTTTTTTTCCTTCTTCAGAGCGACAGGTGTTCCTGGCTACCTGGAAAGACATCCCAAATGAGAATGAGCTGCAGTACCAGATAAAAGAGTGTCACCTAAATGCAGGTAGGCAAGTTTGTGAAATTATTTATTAAAGCTTTTGATGCGCATATATAAGCAAAAGCACACAGCCAATCAGAGTGGCTGCAGTAAACATGCAGGTGAGTGGGCAACACATTTTGAGATCAGTGCCCCCTTCTAAGGCAGCATTGTTATTTTAAAATTTTGGAAACATTTTCATCAGTCCCGGTTCTAGCCTGCTATATTTTGGTGGGCAGGTAAAAATAATGGGTGGGCAACTAGGCCGAAAGTTGCCGGTTCAAATTCCTGACCAGAAAACAGATTGGGAGGTAGTGAAGCAGGCATTTCTAAGTTTGCTAACTACCCTCTGATTTCAGTCAGGAGGGCAGGTCCCATCAAACCCCATGTTTACAAAAATAAAAGGTAGTTTTATTCAAACTCTTACTGAAAAGTGCCAAAGAAAACAACTGAATCAACTCATCAATCCTAGACTTAAACCTGTACCCAGTTCCACCGATGGTCTGTTGCACAGTATCCGATGGGGGATTCTGAGATACCTGCTCTCTACCAACGGTTGTTCACTTAGCATTTATATAAGACCTCGTGTGGGGAAGCAATCAGAGCAGCAGACCCTTGATGCTATACTTCAATGTATTACCATGTAGGATATTGCAGGAAATTGTTTGTGTAGATTATAAACATATCGTAAGCTGTCCAAACTGACATATTTCAACAATGCAAAATCAGAACAAGATGTAAAACACGTTTTCTCTATTGTTCACTCCTTAGTGGAGGTGTAGTGTTATACAAAGTGAAAGGTGCCAAAGGAAAAACTGAATAAACAAATCAATTCTATACTCAAACTTCAATGTAACTATATACATACATATAATCCAACAGTGCAAAATCAGAACATCTCTTTTTTGCCTAAACAATTCTTTACCCCTCATTTATCTATTTATAACATCAGTCTCCTGTTTCCTTTGGCAAACATTTTAACAAACTCATCCATGTCTAAGCTATTTGTGATGTTTCATGTCCCAAAATCACCAAGCTCCTCTTCCTTTCATGCGACACGGTGCGACGAAAGGGGCTTAGAGCTCGTGCCAGTGTGGAGAACGAACTCTGACATGATGCGATGATCGATTAATATGATCACTTGCTGTGTGATGATCGCACAGCAAGTGATCATATTAAGTAGGTCAAACTGAGCTTCGCTAGCGGCACTTGTCTCCTTCGGACCGACAGAAACCTTCTCGCAAAACCACCGTAAGGGGAACTGCGCGACTTTGTAGGCGGGCTGTAGGCTGCCCACCCAATCAGAGCGCAAGTTCGAAACAGTACCGAAATTTATGCATTCTGTGACGTAAAAAAAAAAAATCTGAGATTTTGATTGGGTGGGCAAGAGTTTTGTTTGGGTGGGCACTGCCCACCCTTGCCCATTGCTAGAGCCGGCCTTGTTGGTTGGTCAGGATGCCTGCATGGAAAATGATGTGCAGGAAAAAAGGCATTCTACACTGGGAGAGACTGAGCGCAAGAAAATGGAAAAACAAAGTGCTGTAATATGCAATACTTAAACCAAACAAGCAAACGGGAAGAAAACGAGAACAGGGGAAGATAAACAAAATGAAACATAGAGCAAACAGTGTAAGTGCAGTGCTTAATGTACCTGATGTTCTGTGGAACCACATTAAAATAAGTGTAATGGTTTCTTTGATTCATGCACCTTACTTGATGAAGATCAAACAACATCAAACAAAACAGTATTTGTATTTCACGTTAATGGAAGAGAAATAGAAAACATTTCCCTTTCCCCATGAAATGTCACCCTCAAATGCATGCCATTATGCCATGCACGCACTTTGACTTCACGGGGGTGTTTGTAGGCCTAAATGTTCTGTGTCCTCTTTTGATCACTCGTTGACGATCTGCATTTGATGCTTTTAGCTTCATTATTAATTTACCACATGGAGAGTCAGAGGGTCGACATAGGGAAAATAAATCAGTGGATATTAGCTCATCCTTCAGTGCCGTAGGAGGACGTGTGCCGCCTTGAGGGTTACACTTCCTTTGACACCAAACTAGCATTCGTGGATCTGTCTGCAAAGTGAAACAGTAGATGAGTGTAAACTGAGAATTCTCTGAATCCACAGTCAGACATGCGAGCTTTCTTCCACCTCTCGCCTCAGTTTCATGTTGTAGTTTTTGACAAATCTTTTGCATCTGTCTGTTGGTTAGTTAAACTGCTGTGCGTACACACACAAAAATCCACTGCTATTTTAGGAGCAAACAACCAACGTGTAATTTAAGCTACGTGTATTATGTCCACCTGAATTACAACATGCTGAAAACTCTATAAGTCCTCCAACTTTAAGACAGAATAGGTTGTTCTCCAATGACTCCCAAAACTACACATATAGGCGTACTGGACCTTAGGTTTAGGAAAAGATTAGGGCTCTCTGGGTAGTTGCTAACTGTCTGCCTGCTGCTTGGTGTTGAGCAGAAGCAGTTCGGAAAGTCAAATAATCACAGTACTTACAGTTAAAACACAGAGCATTGTTTTTAAATAGGACACTGTGCAAATTCTGCATTAGAACATACTGTGTGCACAACCACTAAATACATAAGAACAACAGAGTGCTGCAGGAATGAGTCCTAAAACCTGGAAATGATTCAGCATGTGTGCACTTCCTGTTCCCTCTCTGGAAGTCAGTGGTTTCTTGAATGGGGTGTCTGGTTAGATGCTTGAAGTAAGATCTGTGGAAGCACAAGCTCAAGAGACTTTCACGTTTTGTTCTACGACCTGAAATCCATCAGTAAACACCCCACGCGTGAATTTTGACACTTTTACGTGTCTTAAGAAAACGCGGTTGCTAACAAGTGGCTAAATGAGACTACAGAGGTTGTCGGGGACATTATACGTCGTCACGTCAAACACAGAAAGTCATCTACTCACTCGTCCGCCTTCACAGCCTCGTTGGGTTTATACTGCAAACCTTTCTAACGCGTAATTTCCACACTTCTCTCTTCTACAAAAGCCTTTGGATAAGTCATGTGAACATGGTGTGGTTGGTTTATAGCCTGACCATAGCTTTTTACTTGTAGTGATGGCATTTATGCTTCAAACATCATAAAAGTGGTGTTAATATCTGAAAATTATCCTGCTGAGCAAAACGTGGAAGTATCGTAAACCTTTGCTTGCCACAGAGCTTTTTTTCCGCAACAATCCAAAACCAAATGGAACAATCCCATTGGCTTATTTTTTTGGAACCACAAAATATGCAACTGCAAAAATATGCCATCCCTGCAACACGCTATTTGGGAAGCGGATTAATTTCAAATAGAACTAGATGTAGTAGTCATACAAACTCATACAGGTGTCTGCAGGCTTTTCATTAACAGCCCTAACTGCTTTTATACATAGTTTTATAGAAACAATGTTGAATTAGATATTTTATCTGGCGTGTGTGCAAAGGTTGCTGTCTGACTCCAGAACAGTACACGCTGGGAAACTATTAGACATCAAAGGTAGTTTCTTGGCTTTGTAATTACATGGATTTTGGTACAAACATAGTAATGTCATTGTCCATATATCATCATGTGTTGTTTAATGACTGAGAAACATTTGTGTTTTGTATTACAAGCTACTACTTGTAGAAACACTTAATATTATTTGCATCACTAATGCAGGATAGGACAGGGCCACTACACCTCTGCCACTATATTAGTTAACTTTTGGTCTTTAATTAAGATTAAAATTGATAGTATCTGTTATAGTAGCACTGCAGTTTGTTTTTCTTTCTTTAAGCTTGCTCCAATAAATTTGCTCTTCTCCTCTCTGCTTTAAATGCAGTTTTCCCTCCTATAATTTTATTTCTGTCAGCCTGGCTCCCATGCCCCTCTCCCACTCATTCTGGTGCACGGCCAAGTCCGTGTTCCAGTGGTTTTCTGCTGCAGTGGTTCAAATCTTTATATTGTGAGCAGCCGAAAGCTAATGGAACTGTGGGAGGGGGTGCGAGTGACAGCTACTGTTACCAAGATACTCTGAACGCTGTTGTGGAATTGAGATGATTTCATTCTGCCGTAATGGTCCTCGTACTGTGCACCTGTGATTCTCAGGGTCACACTACTCGCTCGCTCGCTTCTTCTGTGTCTGTCATCTCTGACTCCGATGCCAGGGCAGATCATTAGCCCGCTATTAAAGGACAAGGGCGGACCTGAGCATCATGCATGATATGCAAGCGTTGCCACGGTTACTGTGAGCACATCCTTGTTATTATCAGTCAGAATGGCAACCTGTAGATGTCGCTAGCCCCCTGCTGGGTGTGCAGAGGCATTCAGATGCATTATTCTGATTATAAACATCCATAATTGTGATTGCTTCAGTTGGCCCTCTGGTCCTTCTGGTCCTTCACCCGTTTGTATTTACCTCTCATATTGAGATTGCATTTGTTTGTGTCCAAATAATTTACAATGCAGCGATAAAAATTTGTCTTCCCTTTTTGTAATTTGCTCTCTTTCTTCTCTTGGTAAGTGGCAGTCAATATACAGGCAGAGGTTTAATTTCCTCAGCTGCTCTCTTTTCTATCCCCTCTCTTGCAGTCAGGCAGCTTGTGAAATATGTAAGTGAAAGCTGGCTTCCGTTTGACAGCTTAGATTTTCATGAGCCAACAAAGAGCAAGTCATTGTGCCCGGAATAACTGATGTGAGAATATTCTTCCTAGGCAGATAACAATCTCATTCATACGGTAACATACATATTGATCACTGTCACTTAGCCGACAATTGGCTCAGCACCCCCATATAGACAAATCGCTCACTCTACACGTTCATATTGATGCTGTGTCACAATGGAAGCGTAGTCTACTCTCTGTGAGTAGTACTTTAAAAACATGTCTGAGCGATTTCAGGTGCCGTTCCTTTGTTTCTATGCCATGCCCTGTTGCAATTTCCACTCACGAAACCCTCGCAACTCATGTAGAAGTGGATACGTGAGCTGAGACAAATTAGGGGATTTTGAAAACATTTTCCTGTAGTTGCTCTGGATGCAGCCAGTGAGCCAGAGCCATTTGTTCCTATGCAATATATGGGACACATGTGGACATCAAGACGGGCAGAGCCGGAGGAAATAATGCTGGCAGAGAGTGCAGTGAGTCTCAGTTTTCACAGTGCATGTTTGCTGCTGAAGGAGGGAATGGAGAGAGAGAAAGCAGACACTAAATCTGCAAGGGACATATGTCTTTTTTCTTTTTCATGTGCTGAGGATCCACACGGTTCCTTTTGATGTGGAAAAAACACGGACTGTTTTCGCGTGTCCAGTAAAAAGGCTTCTACAACACAAGGGCTTTGATTGGTGCAACCGTGGCTGGCTGTGACAATTAACATCTGGACACAGCAGAGGAAAAACACCACATGGAGGCACAGATTTATGCTTTCATGGCACATTCACAGACTGCCTCAGTCCTCTCATCCTCAACACCAAGCTGCTAGCTAACACGTCGGGCCATCTTTTGCTTATTACGTTAAAAATACATTTATCTCTATGTTGCCTTATGCTACCTCTTCAAGATAGTTGTGGTTCAGAATGCAGATTAATATGAGGCTTGTAGTGCATTCACAATCACTTAACCCAGTTTTAGACTACCTGTAAATATGCTATTAATATGATGTTATATTGTATAGTTTTTAGCAATCCTCAGTGGTGTTGTAATAATCTAGTGGAGATATTAAATATTTTAACATTGAAAAATAAAAATAAAATCACACAGGCACAACAGCGTCATTGTAGAAAATGTAGATTCAATTCCTGTTTCTGATTGGCCCCGCTCCATAGCATACATGTGTTGAATCACGTCATCACTTGAAAGTTGGTCTTAAAGGTTACTTCTACACTTCAATGAAGGTCGAAATTAAAAAAAAAAAGCCTGACTTATAGATTTATTCTGTGGGATTTAGCAATGTGCCACTGCTTTCAAGTCTTTAAGCTTTGATTCTGCAGATTTGCAACCTGTAAAAAAAGAAACATTTGCTTACAGTAGGTGTTCACACATGCATCTGTCACTCACAACATGAAAAGAGGCCTCACATAAAAGGATTAAGCCTTTTCTTAGGACTAGCTTTTGGGATTTTTGTGCCGCTTTCCTCCTCTGTGGAGTGCTTCACCCCCCTGTGAACCTTCTGGGCTTGGGCTGATCTGAACCGAGCAACACTGTCACTCACCTCTGTGTGCTGAAGACACAAAGTTGCAAACACACCAGCACAAACACACAACCCGGAGATGGACTATTCTCACTGCTGCTACCATAGACATTTCTGCAAAGGCGCTGCATATGAATGGAATCACTGCTGTTTGCCCCCAGCCATGAGTATATGAGATTACACAATGAGAAGACCCGTCACCTCGCAGCCTTTCCACACATACAGTCAACACATACAGCAAATTCGCAACTCGTAGCTGGGGCCCATTTACCTCAACAGCAGAGAGAACTAGACCTTAATATAAAACAGGATTATAGAAGTGACAGTTCCCCGTTTTAGTATGTTTTATCATATATTCATATCATGTGTTTGATGTCATTTTACACCCAACACTTCCTCCATATTTACCTGTTTGTCTTGCTAAGATAAGCACTAATTCCATCAGTATGATAACCGAGTTGGTCTGCCGCTGAGTTTAAACAGAAACACTGTTTTAGTATTTATTTGCAGTTTGTTCAAAGTCACAGTCAAAAGTCAAAGTCAACTTTATTGTCAATTTCTCTACATGTGCGGCACATGCAAGATATCGTTTCTCACAGTATACTAAAAATATATAAATTTGACAAGACAAGACCCCGGGTGCAAACAATGTAACGTGACCACAGTGCAAGATATGTCCATTTAGTGCAGGACTTTGAAAGTGTACAGTGTAAAGAGACCGCAGGGCTACTTTTTAGTAGAACGTTCTATTCTAAAAAGTTCTGTCTACTTTCAGTTCTACTTGTTCTATTCCATTTTTTTCTCGTTCATGTTAAGCTAATGTCAGTGAAACTCAGCACTTCCTGCAAAGTTGCTTCACACCTTCCAGCATCGCAAAGCATAGTGTTAGAGGGTCTTCAGGTCTGAAAAAGACCTGTGTCAGTCATAAATACATTTTCAAAAAACAGAGACCCCTACACACGCCTTCAAAACGTCACACCACTGGCCCGTCCTGCCGGCTTCAAAATGTCTCTCTTTCTCTCTGTCTTACTGTCCCTGTCTGGAACTCTCTGTACTGTCTACTGTATACATAATTGCTTTTAGTCATTAATAACCTATTAATATTTATGCATGTTATTTAAATGTACAGGTTAACGACTCTGCGGACCTCATTAAGGCTCGATGGGGTCAAACTAGTCCCACCACAGTGTGCCTGATCACACTTTTAATAGACTATGACTTTGATTTAGTAGGCTGTCCTTGCCACGTACTGTATGGTCTTCCATGTCTTAATTGTTAGTGATACTTTGAAGTGGTGTGCATGAAGAGTGAGACGGAAACCCTGTATACAAAGAGTTTGGAGTACGGAGTCTTTTTAATTGCCTTCCAAAACAAAACAAAAAAAGCAATTGTTCATTAGATTGGGGCAGGTTTCAACTCCAGCAACTCCAGCCAACATTACCCAACATACCATACCGTGTTAGCTGTGGTTGCCAAACACACTGACTCACCCCCATCCTAGAAGCTGTTGAAAATATAAAGACATAAATGGTCTTCGGAATAGGACACTTCAATGTTTCTTTGTTTCCATGTCTTCTACATTGATCGTTCGTTATTGATTGGTAAGAATTCTGGCTACTTGTCTGGCACCTGTTAGCTTTAGCCTCAGTCTTTAGCATGATATCTCGTATGTAGCAATGTGGTGCATATTTTAGACCCCTTTTACAGGTTTTTGTTCTACAACGAGTCAGCTTAAAATCCAGATGGAGACAGCGTTTTCAGCCAACTCATGATAAGCAAAGAATATGAATTTAGAGACATAAACCTTCCATCGCTCTCAGTGTAAACTGTAGCCTGCGACCAGTTTCACCATACATCTTTGCAGGTATTTAGATCTATGGGGTGAATGCCTGAGTCTGTAGTTGGTAGTAAAGCAGCCAGGCGATATGAGGTAAAACTGCTCAATACTGTTGACTCACTGACTTGTTTTTATCTACCCCTCACTCTGCAGCCCTCCAGCTCCAGGCAGGAGGAAGCGTATGCAGAGGTGAGGCACATTCAGCGCGGCTGCGAGATCCAGAGGCACCCGAGCCGAGCAGAGTACCATCTGAGAGAGGAACAAAAAGCTCAAGCTCTCCAATGACTTTCATCTCTCTTTGTGTCTCCTCTGCTTTATCATCCTCTACACTCCCCCCCCCCCCCCAGTCAAAGCAACTCTCACATTCTGTCACACCAACATGGGCACACACTTTTATTTTTACTTTTCTTCTCGTTTTCTGGCTTTTCGACCTTTACGGTTATTATTCTGTTAGTCCTGCATGTTTTCCAAGTCTGTCCCTCTCTGTCTTGTTCTCTTTGTCCCTGTCTATGTCTCGCTCTCTGTCTCTTACTCTTTCACTATGTCTTTTTTGTTCTTCCAGTATCTCTGACCGCTGGCACAGAAATGGTAATTGAGGCTCAGCAGACCCGGGGTGGATATAGTACTGCAGCGCATGTAAAGGCAGCAGCATTTCCCATCAGCCCTAGAGTGCCTGTTTTTTCCCCCCTTCCCCTCTCTGTGTCTGTCCTCGCCTTCTGTTAGGCTCACAGTACCGCTGCCACCATGTCCAGCAGCCCTGCCTCTACACTTGCCCCTCTCGCCCATCCCGCAGAGGGATTTTCAGGGCTCCCATAAATCATTTCTTCCTCACAGACTAGTTGTGAGTTTGGGCCAGTTCACATAAATGAATAATTATGCCTCCCCCCACCACACCCACTTCCGTCACCTAATTAAGCGCTCAGCCATAAAGTATTATGCCGGCTACATTTACAATACACATTTGGGAATTTAAAAATGCCCAAACATCAGACATCATGAAAACACTGAGACGAATGTCGAGTAAAATGAAAAAAAGATATTAGCGTCGTTCCCTCTATGTGACACCTTGGGTGATGTCGCAGTGGTCGTCAGAGAGCTCAGTGTTGAAAACATGTTTAAGGGTTCAAGCTGCAGGTGTGCAGAATAAGCGGTGAAGTAGTTAGCAAATATAAAGCCTACCCATGCCCAGAGGAGAAGACATTCTGAGCTGAATACTATGATAATGTATTACCAAGCTTAATTAAATGTGGACCCCCCGGCACTGCTGGCAACAGTTTAGCTAAACAAGCTTCATGTGCGGCGGGTTGTAATGCTAATATGGAGTAAGCACCATTAATTTCTCCAGTAAGCCAAAACTGAAGAATCAGTTTTTCTGAAATTTAAAAAGCTGACTTCTTTATTTGCTGCTAATTAATACCTTGTTATTTGCTTTGTTAGACTTTGAGATGTGGTCATATTAGTGATACAATGTCAAATGGAAAGCAGTTCTCTTGATGTTGCTTTGACATTAAAATGGTATGGTTACAGTGATCGACGCAGATTCATGCCTTTATCTACCAACTGAGACACACAGGGCTTGCATTGTGACATTAAATGGCAATAAATTGTAAATAAGTGCCTGTCATTGCCAGAGAAAGAATTAAATTAAAAAGCACTTTTAAACTCACAAAGAGATTCCCCTTTGCTTCTCAGCTCCATTGTTATATTGTGTAGCAGGGGATGCAAGCAAAAGTCGCGACACTAATTTCCACAATAATTAAAAAACAAACAGGGAAGAAATGCTGAAAAACCAATTTGCTATGCTAGAAGGTTAGATGAACATCTTGTACAACATATTTAATGAACTCCATTCCGTGTCGCAACTTTGTCTTGCAGAGACGGACGTTGCATTTCTAAAAACATGTTCATCAAAGTGTGAAAATGTTCATTTTTATCAATATCCTTCACACGTCGTGATAGTTATTCTGGTTTTAGTCACCGCTCTCTGCCTTCCCTTTTGACTTTTAGCTTGCAGCACCGCATGTATACTAATGTAGTGAATGTGGCACAGAAATGACAGTACAATACTATTACCAAAAATTGCAGTTTGTGCACAAACCATTGCATATTTCAGCACCAGATAAAAAATAATGAAAAGAGTGAGTGCACCTTTACAGAGTAAATGCATCTTTCCTGTGGCAGAATGTACAGCTGGTGACAACAGTGCTATGGATGATGGATAATCAGTGGCTGTGCTGACACTGAATGGCACATTGATGTATTCTAGTGTGAGATCTTCCATCACATGAAAAATTGTAGTCATGACCTGCGTTACTTGAATATAACACAGCTGGATTTAAGAGCTCCATGGTGGGGTGGGTCTCTGCCTGTCTGTGTTTGCCTTTAAGAAACAGAACGCACATACGTACAAAAGCAACTGATTGAAACAGCAATACAACAGCATCCCCCACCATTGGGATCAACACAGAGCTGCCAGGAGCTGACAGGTAGAGCCAAATGGCAGCTCTTGTGCTCCTACTGCCCAACACCGCCAACCCAAACCACGTCATTAAGCTGCAGCGAGTTTTGTCCGAATCTGGTGCTGATGCCAGCATGGAGGAAGTGCAAGAGAATGTGTGTTGAAACTTGTTCGTAAAAATTCAAACTAAAAGAAATGATGGTTACACATTGTATCTACTGTGTGTTTGGACGTGACTGTCACAGGATGGTGCGTGGAGTCTTGGTATCTCCTTTCATGGCACTGAGGTGACGACACGTTTACTCATATCAGCGTTTTCATGCGCACAGCTTTGCCTAGACAAAATGAGAATGTTCTCTACAAAAATAGTTTTTTTTTTTCTCTTGCCTGGTTTGGTGATCAGACTGGGAGGAAGATGTGGAAGCGGGCATGTCATTAGCAATCCTGCAGTGCACTGCAATTTGGGCATCCACAGAATTGCATTATCTGCCACCAGTAAATAAAAGTGCTGTGTCTCAATTCAGATACTCCCGTTAGTTCATTTCCATGTAGTACACTGTGTACACTGAGTACTACAGGGTAGTGTTGTCTCCAACCGAACACAGCCATTGTGCAACCGCTTCTTCTTCTTCTTTTTAATAGTGAATTGCAGCCGGGAAACATGTGACCGCGATTGTCACCAGACAGAATATTTGCTGGCTTGGTTGCTCACGTGACTTCAGTTCAATTTGATTAAAAATGAATGTTCTTTTACCCTAGAGCAGTGCTCACCGTAACAACTGCCATTTTCAGATGATGGTGGTCCCTCCCCTTCCGCTATGTAGTCAAGATGGCGACCATTGAGGACGAGAAGTATCCAGCGTTCCACACTCTACTTTTTGACTGTTATGAGTACACCATCCGGGTGCACATTTGTGCTCTGTCGTCAGCGTGAATGCACTTATGCACTCAAAATAGCAAGTGGAAGCACGGAAGAACGCAACAGCACAGGTTGGATGCCCATAGCTGACATGTTCCACTGAAATGCAACAGTGCAAATGTATGGCCACGACAACACGTACAGTGTGGGTTGGTGTGGCTACACATGTGGTGGGAGAGTACCTAAACAGTAGCTAAGCCACCACAACAGGTGAAACATAGAGGGGTGAAGAACTGAGCTGCTACTACACTCTGGTTGACTGTAAGTTTTAGCTAAACCCTTAATGGAAGGAGTGCTTGGAATAATGATATTGCTATACCATCATCTCTCTATATTAACAGCCTGGCAGTTGTTGCAATCCAGCCTTTCATCCCTGGTGTTGCTGGGTGTGCAAAATACCTAGGATACACACTGGTGGCAAAAACAGGGCTGGGTGGAGAGGTGTCACTGCAGTCCCACATGCAGCTGAGCAGATTGAAATGTCTGTGCATGTAGACATGGGTATGACTAAATGAGACTTATAAAACTCCCAAAGAGTGTAAGCTTATGCAAAAGAGAAACCACAGGGCAAATATGACGAGAGAGGGCTGATAATTGATTAGTGGGAGTTCCTGTATTCTGTATTTTTATATGGCCAGCAATACACAGTAAGTTGCTGTTTGCTAAATGTAGCTGCTGACTGTAAGCATAGAGGAAGCGTTTACCTGGTTGTTTCAACAAAACATGCAATGCCACATGTGTTTTCATATGCTAGATGAGCAAGACAAGCAAAAGACTTTGTGAGTAGGATGATGTAATGTGGCATAAAGGAGTATGTAGACCCAGTGAGAGAGTGTATCTGTCTTTACAAATGGCCCCCGATGGGATTATCATTTTAATGGACAACATAGACAGCCATCACTTAGTGGAGTAACACATCATTAACAACATTAACAATGTGATATATAATTTATATATCACACTGTTAAAGGGACGTTGCTATACATCTGCTATCCCTTCTATTATACAATATAATAAAAAGGATTCAGAATAGCATACCACCAACAGTACTGTAATTAAAGGGGAGGAAGTCACTGCTGCTGACTCAGCGTGCAGAGGTCGTCTAAATATAAATTCAATCATTTTAAATGAAAACGAAAATAACAAAATCTTGCCTTTGTTACAGGCTCAGAATGAAACCCTGGATCCACACTGGTGCAACACATTTAATATCAAATGTTAACAGCGCGATAAACAGTCAGAAACAATGTTCATATCATCGTTTAGTTAACCCTAAACGATGACGTGCCTCAGCTTATTGTTCCAAACATAAATGGGGCCAGTCCTGCTGTAAACCTTTTCCAAAGACTTCACTTCAAACACTTACACGACAAAATGAATGTATATTATTTAATAAATATTTTCACACCATGTATGAAGACAATCCTGTGCTCCACACAGTTAAATGCTAATGCTTATTGCCAATGCTAATCTCACTAAGGCGAAATGAGGCGCTGCAGCAAAAACGGCAGTCCTCCCATTCATTTGGACGTGGGTGGTGTGTTTAGGCCGCGGTGGTGGGGACCGTCGGGGGTGCCGAAAAAAAAAACCCCACGGTGGCCCTGCAATGAAACACAACTGATGTCATGCTGTGATAGCCAATCGCATTAGTCGGTGATCAGACCGGATGACAGGAAGGGTGGCCAATGAGCAGAACATGAAGAAGAAATAGCAGTCAAAGACAGCAGAAAGAAAGTCAGATTGCTCTACTACACAAGTGCTTCAGCCACATAGGAGGGGACTGGGCTTGAACTGTGGAGGAGGCCGAGGCGACTGAGTAGGAAGGACTGTGCCAAGTAGAGAGCGGGCGGAACATGCAGCGCTGTGTTTTACTTGAGTGGTACAATTAGAGTGTGTTTAAGGTCTCGGGTGTACACGTTTCAGGCTGCGCGCATGCGTTTGTAGCTGCAGGTGACCTTCATGATCAGCAGCTGTCAGCGTGGACTCCTGACATGTGGCAAATGACACCAATCAGACGAGGGGACGCACAGGCAACTTGGATAGGCCGTCAGACAATCAATGAGCCAGTGAATCGGCTGACCTTTAATTTTCCTTACCTACCATGATTTGTCTGGCTCCAAATAGAAACTACGCCATGGAAGATTAAACCGTGATATGTGGCTGGCCCTCATTACGGGCTCTTACTGCTACTGAAGATGTCCGGTTGAGCTGTGCATGCGTGGGCTCCTTCCATGGGAATCTCCACCCTGATCTGATTTTAAGTAATGAAATGGAAGGCTAACCTTTGTTTTTTGGGCCTTTGTCTGACGGGAGGGGGTTTGTAGTTGCTTGTTTACCCAAATATTGATTTATATCTCTGTGCAAGCAATACCAGGCTACCCAATTTTTGGCTTGTGGAAAGTAATTTTAAGGTTTTTATTTTTTTTAATCCAATTTAATCACCACCTTTGCATACACACCCACACACATACACAGTTTTACAGACGCACTAGCAAATGGATCCACATGCAGCCCCATTGCATATATGATTTACAGATATCATACTTCCATTTCCTTTGAACATTTCAAATTCATCATCTCCTCCCAAACACAGATATGGAAATCTTCGGAAGGAAGTAGCCCTTGTTGCTAGGCTCCCGAGTTGCTCTCCATCATTTCAAGATTTACTTGCTTGCTTCATTTTCATTTCCAATCAAGTGCTGTTCCCAAAAATGTGAGTATGAGTCAGAAATCCTCATATTTCTCCACCCACAGCAGAACCATACAACACCACAGCTGATACACACAGGAGACATCAGTTTTGGAGAGCAAGCGCATGATGAAAGAGACAACCTGCTGGCGGGAGGAAGTTGGCCCACCTTGGATAATAGCAGCAGATTGAATCGCAATACTCGGTCAGCCTCTCAACCATCTGCCGGTACCATGGGAGTCTGGTGTATAGAGCTCCCATCGGAGCAGCCCCAGCCCAGGCCTGGCCTGGACTCTGTTCAGGTGGCTGCTACATATGCTGTCATCTCTGAACTGCTGCCCAATCATACCCATCTGATGTGTTTACTGCCTGTAACAAAGCACAGTTTGATTCACAGTTCACAGCAGTGCAGTTTGAACAAAACCAGGAATATGAAGGGAAACCGAGGGTGAAGGATGTCATTGAAAGTTTGCTAATACGAGCGGCGTGAGACTGAAGAGACTCTGAGGTGATCCATGTGAGGCCTGTGAGGGCATCACACGTGACTCCGCAGCTGTGCTTAGCAACATGTTTGGCTTGTGACTCTCTAAAGCAAAGCAATGTCGCCCCACTGTCGCTGGTTGCAAGTGTTGAGGAGTGGCCAGCCGTTCAGCCATTCCATTATTCTAAAAAATATATTTTTATACAACCAGCAACAAGACACACAGTGACAAATACATAATAATGGACATAAGGGATTGGGGGGGAATTCAATAAAATACATGTATAAGCTTGGATAATATAACATGCTGTAATGTAACAGAAAAGGAAAAGAAAGTATGTGTGTATCGCATGCATACCCATATACTGTATATATGTATAGATGCAATTGAACATACATACAAGCACTCATACATACATTAAGCTTGTGGACAGTGCACGGTGTAAGAAATGCACCTAATGGCATAAAAAAGCAACAACACAAAAAGGACAGCTTTTCACCCAAAGACGGATGTTCCATTAGACTGCTTCATTTGATTAATGTTTAGAGGTCTGAGGAGGTGAGAGTATCCAAAATTTTGTCTTAAAGATTGCGTAGCCTGGATCTTTCAATAAAACTGAGGTCTGCATGTGGCTTGTTTTAAATTACATTTCTTTTTGCCTGGTTTGGTTGGACTAAAGACCTGTTGGTTATGATTTAACCATTTGATAATTTTCAGACGTTAAAGTTACTAGGCTACAAAATAAAGGAACCTTAAATCCAAGTTGATAGGGAAGTATTAATCAAATATGAAATTTGCGACCATTTCCTTTAAACACATGGTTATGTAAGGTCATCTACACCACAGGATGCTAGACAAGGCCTACCTTTCAAAATGAAAGTTGATGTTCTTGCTGAATATTTCCACTACTGATTTCCAACAAAATCAAAAGTCACACAGGCAGCAAAACTTTCTACAGCCCGAAAAATGCAGAAAAACATGTGCCAGTGTCGTCAGTAGTAGCTGTGGCCTTGATTGTGTTGCAGAAACTACTGGATGGTTCAATTGACAATGTCTGGCTTGACATCTTTGCTATAGAGTGAATGTCCCATCAGCTACTGGATGGATTGCCATAACATTTTACACAGAAGTGAATGTTCACTGCGTGATTCATTTTCAAAAATTTTGATAATCTAAGTGACGTAACATTTTGACCTTTTTGCTTGCACCATCCTCAAACACACATAAAACTGTATTTATATAAGTATGTAATTATACATGTATGGGTACTCACACCTTCATTCACCAAAGACCTCTTTCTAACACCACCTAGTGGCCAGTTTGTACGTTGACTTCACAACGACTGCAAAGGGTCAAACTTTGGCCCAGAACGTTTTTTTTTCTTTCCAGATTTTGGTTTTCTTTACAATGAGTATTGCATCGTCACACGCCTGCTCTCATGGCTGCAGAGTTGTTTTTGTCGGTTACAATAGTCGAAATTAATTAAGATCACCTCTATTTCCTGATTGCAGTGCATGTACATAATAATGGGCCTGTGTACGCATAGATGTGAGGTTAAATTGTGCGTGTGAACAATTTCTCTTTTGTGGCAATCATTAATACTTGCGTCCTTCCCGCTTGTTCTTCTGCACGATCCAAAGCGAGTGCCATAGACCAGCGGTCCCCAACCTTTTTTGCGCCACGGACCGGTTTCATGTAAGACAATATTTTCACGGACCGGCCTTCGGGTTTGGGGGCATAAATATATCGAAATAAAATGATATGACCG